>CAUYON010122424.1:0-13134 GCA_963573935.1 Arctocebus calabarensis | reverse complement strand
GATCCTGCTTTAGAGCCTGCCCTAGAAGAAAGTATTTCAGCTCCTTTTTTTCTAAGAATGATAACCTCTTATTTATAGTTTGAAATCCTTCAGCCATGGCTTTTTTAAAATGCTCAAATTCAGTATCTTTTGATATTATTTCTTGATATTAAATCAGGGCAACTTTCAGCATCACTATCTAAGCTGATAAGATCACCAACAAATTTCTTAGCAGTTTTAACAGGCCGATCAGAGTCGGCATCTGGATTTACCAGATTAGCATACTCATGCTCAGGCTCCCTGAGTCTTTCCACCTCCTCCTCCTCTCCTGAGGGAGGAGGTGGGGGTAGTGGCTCGTCAGCCCTATTATCCTCTGACCCTGAGGACGCTTCTGAGCCTGGCTGAAATGGTTCCAGAGCCATATAAACCAATTGATATGTGGCCCAAACTTCCCTGCTAATAAAATCTCTTTTGGTGAGCACGACGCAAAGCCCTCCCTACTTTCTTCCACACTTTCATATTCAATTGAACTTTCTTTTCAGGTGTAAACCAACAACAATGCTTAACCACAACAAGAAATAGCTCTCTTAAACTGCTAGCTCTAACAGGGATTTTAGTGGAAGCGATTAATAATTTTAGCATGGCTATATATTCATCTTTTAAAGAGACACTGAGCTGAGTACTCATATTATTTCCCCCTATGCTTCTTGCAATGCCAAGGATGTCCCAAGGATGTGCAACTGCATGGCCACCGAACCTCCTTGGTTACAGAGTTCTCAAACCTACCTCAAGAGGCTTCAGTGAAGATTTCTCTGATGCGTCCAGGTGGAGGCGGCCTTCCTCCAACTCGGTGTCTGGGGAGTCCTCGGGAGTCCTCTAGCCCTCTCGTGTTTCTCCTGGATCCTGCCGACTGGACCAAATAAGTTGCATGACTGGAGATGCGAGGGGCTATAGCTTTGCCTCAGGTGTATGTCTGCACTGCAATGTTCAGAAGCACAAGAAACAGGCTACAAGCTCTTTTGTGGCAAATAACCCATTAACTTTATTTCTCAATACCTTATATACTTTTGCAGTCATGTGCACACTTAAATCTGTGATTTACAATATTCATTATTTGACTTTAAACTTAAGTGGCAGATATCCTGTCCCGGAAAACAGCACAATACTCTTCTACTTGTAGGTCTTAAAAAATCTACATAAAAATAAGAGAGAGACAGAGCTGTAGGAGAACTATTTCCTCACGTACTTAACAAGTTAACCTTAAATGGGTCTTTGACTTTGTTTCTTCACAGTGCTAAGATCTTTAGGTATTTCTTCACATTTTGTCAACCTCTGGACCATTCCTCCAGGCAAGGACCTAGGAGACAATGGCTGCAAAAGCTTCAAAGTATCTGTTCCCAGATAACCAGAAAACAGTCTTTGTGTTTGCCTCAGGGTTGCCCAAATCTGTTGCTTTTTCTGTGAAGGCAAAAGCCAGTTTAACCCGTTAGTGGCTTACTCAAATGAGAAGTACATGAGGCATACATGTGGGGATTTCTAACCCCACAAAGGGTATTCCAGAGGGTGGTGCCTGTGGCTCATGGAGTGGGGCGCCGGCCCCATATGCCGAGGGTGGCGGGTTCAAACCCGGCCTCAGCCGAACTGCAAAACAGAAAAATAGCTGGGCGTTGTGGCGGGCACCTATAGTTCCAGCTACTCAGGAGGCTGAGGCAAGAGAATCGCCTGGGTCCAGGAGTTGGAGGTTGCTGTGAGCTGTGTGATGCCACGGAACTCTATCGAGGGCAATAAAGTGACACTCTGTCTCTACAAAAAGAAAAAACAGAAAGAAAGGGTATTACAAAGAGAAAGAAGAGCAGAAGAAAAATCTGGAAAGAGAATTGGCAAGAGGGAGGGGATGAGGAAGAATAGGAGGAATCAGCTTAGGAAGGATGCAAAAGGACCTTGCAGTCCAGGCTAAGACATTTGCAGTTTCTCCTTAGAGTAGCAAGGAGCCAAGGGAGATTTTGGAACAGAGATGAGACAAACTCAGAAGCCACCTTCAAGATGGGCTAGAGGTGCTGGGGGCAGGAATCCAGGAGCAGGGGAGAGCTCCTGAATCTGTCTCTTGAGGCTAAAGCTCCAGCTTGTGCCTGTGCGCAGTGTGGGAAGGCCTTGCCCTGCAGGAGACCTTGATCTGCTCTAGTTACTCCCATGCAAGCCTAAAAGGAAACCATCAGTCATGGGGCCTAGTAAGGCCACCCTGACGCCAGGCACATGGGATAGTGTCCTGAGTAAGCACTAGGTCTAGATAGTCCTGACTGTCACTCATTTGCTGCATGGCCTCAGGCCAGGAGGAAGAACAGCATGGGACTTATGGAGCACATCAAGCATTTGGCCTAGAACATGACATGGCATCTGGTGCATGTTCCCTGAGTAGAGCCAAAGCTGCACTGCCCTGCTCGAATTCCCCCAACCTCACCTTTGCCCAGCTCCTGCATTCTCTGCCTGAGGCCTTTCTCCAGCCTTCAGTGTTGGCTTATAGCAGGACAGAAGAACCAGCAGCAGTGACCAGCCCTTAGAGCAGCCCTCAACCAATCCCCAAGTTGGTGTACCAACACCCCAGTTCCCTCCCAGTCAGGCTGGGAAACTCTCAGAGATGTGTTCCGACTTGTCTCCCAGAAGTCCCCACTGGGGTTGGCTTCCTCTGTACTTCCCTGATAACCCTCCTTAACAGCTGCCTTCCATTCTCTGTCTCACTTTCCCACTCACTTTCCCACTTATGTGTTTCTTGGGACGCTTCCCAGATAAATTCCTGTTTCAGGGTCGGCCTCTTGTTGACCCAGACTAAGACAAGTGCCTAGTGTGTGCCAGGCCCCTTGCACATAGTATGATCTCATGTGTCCTCATCTTAGGCTTTGGCTTTTTGCTTCTCTGTGGGGTTGTGGAAGCAGGAGTCCCTCCTCATTGCTCATTCTGACCCCTAGGCCAGGTTGGCCCAGCCCCCACCTGGGCTGCACATCCACCTGCTTAATTCTTAGCCTGGGAAATCCATTCTGCAATCCTGAAGCCATGCACCTTAACAGGTGTGATGAATCATGGGACCACAAGGGTAGAGGAGAGGGGACAGAAGCAGAGTGGAGCACAATTCCTGTGTTTGTGACATCAAGTGGAGTCAATTTCAAAATGCCACATCTGCCCTTTGAGGCAGGCATCACTGATCTGGTTTTACAAATGAAGATTTGAACCAAGGACAGTGTCAGTCCAGGGATCAGTGTCTCCAGGCACCTTGCAGGGAGTGGGTCAGGTTCGTAGCCCTGAGGCTGACAAGAAGGGTTTTCTGGGCAGGGGGAGGTGTGAGTGCTGCCTGCTGAGCAAAACGCAGGTGACCTGGAGGGAGCCTCAGATGCCTGGAGGCAGGAGCAGTGAGCCGAACCCTTTCCCTAACACCGTGGGCAGCGAGAGTGGACAATGGGTGACCTGAGTCCATTGCAGGAGAAGTCACTAGTGCAGATGAGGGGGCAGAGAGCCCTATGCCAGCCTCAGTTTCTCCTTTTGTCCCAGGAGGGGCAGGACCCAAGGTCTCCAAGATCGCTCTGGACTCTGATGCTCTCAGTTTCTTCCAAACTCTGAGAATCTTGGTGACCAGAGGCTACACCAGCGCTAGCCAATAGAAATATAATGCCACTCACAAAGGCAAGCCATTTATGTAATTTAAAATGTTTTAGTAACCACATTAAAAAAGTAAAAAGAAACAAATGAAATTCATTTCAATAGTATATTTTATTTAACCTGATAATGGCCAACTTATCACCTCAACATATAATCAATATCAGAATGGCAACTGAGATATTTTTGGAGGGCGGCACTGAATCGTTGGAATCCTGTTTGTATTTACACTTAGGGCAGATGTGAAAGTCGACCAGCCCCTTTTAACAGTATTGGTGGCTACCACACTGGACTGCACAGGCGAGGGTTGCTGGCCTGGTGGGTCACGTCCTCGGCTATTAGCTTGAAGAGACAGGGGCAGCAGGTTGCGTTTTCCTCTCTAGTCTGCAAGCAGATCCTTGAAGGTCCCCATTCCTGCCATCAAAGGGTTCTGCGCTCAGACCAGGCAGAGCCAGCGCGCGATGGAGTGGGCGGGGGTGGCAGGGTGGGACAAACAGGGGTGTCCGTGAGCCGGTTGGGCAGTGTCAGGAGGCCGCGGGGCGTGGTGTGGGCGGGCCTGCGGGCGGGTGTCTGAGACGCGCTCCCGCCGGGTGCCCTGCTTTTTTGCGCGGCAGTGCTCGCCTTTCTGTCTCTTGGCTCGGGGTGGTGCGGATAGGAAAGTCTCTTCGGTCTTCTTGTTCCTCGAGCGTGCTCAGCGCCCTCAGTCCCTTTGCCCCTGAGGCCGGGGGCAGGGCCTTCCCCTGCCCAGGTTGGTTCAGCTGGGAGGACCCTCCTCAGCCGCGCGGGACGGGGACACAGAGGACAGCTGAGCCCGTGCTGCAACGCGAAGCCATAGATAAGAAGCCGCTTTCTCCACGCCTTCTCTAGCTGAATGATGAAAGTTGATTACAAAAATAAGTTATTCCTTGTTTCAAGACAACTGCTTTCCCATTTAGTCATTTTTAGTGCTGTTTTCAACACTAGTTCACTATTGCTTGCAGCGATTTCCAAGGTGGTGTGATGTAAAGTGGTGTGTTGGTAATTTAACTCTTTTTATTTTTTTCTCACTTTGTGCCATGGCCTCCTCACAGCCACCTCAGACTCCTGGGTCCAAGGGATCCTCCTGCCTCAGCCTCCCTAGTACAAACTACAGGCACAAAACACCACTCCTAATTAATGTTTCTATTTTTAGTAGAGACAGGGTCTTGCTCTTGGTCAGGCTGGTCTGGAACTCCTGAGTTCAAGCCATCCTCCCCTCTGGGCCTCCCAAAGTGGTAGGATTTACAGGCATGAGCCATTGCACTGGCCTCATTGGCACCTTTGGTGGTTTTTAAGAGTTAAAAAGGCTCCTGAGAGTAAAAAGTTTGTGGTCTGCTTATTTAAACAATTCTCAGCCTTGTGATTTCACCGGATTCTGAGGATCTGCTCTCTTAATGACTTTTCTGGAACAATAGGAAAAGGGGCCCAAGGTCCACCCATAGGCATGCCCACCACACCATTTCCCCAGGAAATTAGTAACCTCTGCTTGCTTTATGAGTCTCTGGGTGTCTTCGCTCTTACTGAGCCCCATTGTGTCTCCCCATGTTGAGAACAGGGCCCTCAGAGTAAGAGGAGGCACAGCCAGCCTGGAGGGTGGGGCAGGGCCACTCTCTCCAGATTCTGGGAGCAAGATAGTCCACACCCACAGCCCTGTATCCTTGTTTCAGCCAGAGCTTTGACTTGCAGAAATCAGAAGACCTGCTGTGAAAGGTGAGGGCAGCACTTCTGTGGCCTAGCCTGGCAGTTTCCTATCCCAGGATTGAGGCATGAATTTGTTGCAGGAAGACAAGGCTCAAAGGAGAGAAAGAGCACCCAAACACCATGTTTATAAGAGGAAGGGCTTTATTCACCAGCTGGGAGCTTACGGCATAAAAGAATTCCAAATGGCTGCTCTCCCTGCCTGGCTTGATCTTTCTCTTTTTATTGACAGTCAAAAAGTTCCACCCCAGAGGTACCCTTCTCATTGGCCAATTTGAATCAAGCGGGAGATGCTAGTCCAGCCCCTACAGAACTACAGCATTTCACAGAACTTGGAAACTTCCAAGTTCCAGGAAGTTAAGTTTATAAATTCCTAAGGACTGAGTCACCATAGAGAGGACCCTGCAAGTGTATCCTTGTGGTCTCCTTGAGAAGACCTGTTCTCCCAGACCTCACCCTTCTCCGGTATCCTCTCTCAAATTCATTGATTCATTCATTCATTCACTCAAACACCCCTTCAGTGAGCCCTGAGGAGAGCCTGGCCCTGTGCTAGGCACTGGAGAGAATGCAGTGGTGGGAAGAGAGAAAAAAAGAAACCAGAGAAACGAATGAACAAGACCATTCCTGAGAATGGAAAGTACAATGAAGATAGTAAAAGAGGGATGGAAGTGAGGGAAATCAGGGACATTTCAGGCGGTACATGAATGCCCAAAAAGGAGGCAGGAGTGTGAGTGAAGATCAGGGCAGAGGGCACAGCCTGTGCAATGGCGCTGAGGTGGGAACAAGCTGGGCATATTCCAGGAGCATATGGAGGTTGTGCTATAGAGAGAAGGGGAGAGAGCCACTAGCCTGCCTAGGCTCATCATCTGGGCCTTGCAAGCCCCGTAGGGAATGTAGGTTTTTGTCTAAGGGCAACTTGCATCTGGGGAACAGAGTCTGACTTCAGAGGGGGCAAGAGGAGCAGACAGAAGAATTCAGGGAGAGGCAGCTGCAGAGTTCAGGCCTCACCTGCCTCTTTCTATGTATCTCTTTCTTCATGGCTCTCAGACCTGTGTCCCTATCCTGTCCTACTTTAAGGTGGTGGAGCCCAGGGATGCTCTGGCAGGCCCTCAGTGGTTGTGGGCAGAGGGACCTGCAGACAGAAGGACCTGCAGGCAGAGGGACCTGGCCTGGCATCCCCAAGGCTCTGAAGAGGCCTTTGGACAGGCAGAATCTTCAGCTTCTTCTGTGTCCCTGCAGCACTGGAGTTCTTTCTGGAAGCAACGGGACCTGGATGACATACTTTCATTACAGCCCCCAGAAGTAAAACTCCTTGAGACCCACACCCGTGCCTTGTCCCCAACCCCTCAGCCCCAGCACTGAACCCTGTTCTCCTGTGTGTCCAGGTGGTCAGGCTGTACAATGCCAGCAGTATCTGCAGCCACGGCCACAAAGGCAGCCCCATCTGGTGCCACATCATGGGAGGCCTCCTGGGAGGCTCAAGGGCCTCTTCCTCTCGGCCCCCCAGACAGGAGAGGCTCAGGGACAAGAGCTGCGAGCTGCTTCTGCAGAAGTGTGAACTGCAGATTCAGAAGGTGTGGGTGCTGAGGCCCCTCCTAGCCACCTCCCTGGGCAGCCACAGCCATGTGCCTGTGGTTTCTGTGTTCCCTGCCTCCTAAGCAAACCCAAACCCACCTTCCTGAGCTCCTGTCTCCTTCTAGTACTGAAGAGTGAATGCGAGCTCAGAGAGCCCATGCCTCTCTTGACTGGCTGCAAAGGCCTGCTCAACCCACTAAGATGCACTGCCCTCTACAGCCTCATTTGATGAGGGGGACAGGTGCGTCAGTACCACTGGCCAGAGGAGGCAAGTTGGGCAGGGCAGGCCTTGATTTGACTTGGGCAGGGCAGGCCTTGGGTCATTCCAATCCTGGCATCTCTTGGGATGGTCCCCTCTCTGCCCTTGCCCAAAACCTCCATGCCAGGTAGAGCTAAGACAAGCCAGGCCAGTGCGCTGGGCTTAGGCCCAGTCACACCTGGTGGGAGATGAGGATATTGACCCTCACAGGGTCTCACCTCCTGACATTCTCTTGCAGCTGGAGAAGGTCTAGAAAATCATAGTGATTTTTGATCTTCAAAGGCTGGGCCTGAGGCATCTGTGGAAGCCAGGGGTAGAGTTTGTCTAGGAAGTGAGATAACCCCACCAGGGCCCCAGGCAGGCAAGTGAGGCTCTGCCCCTCTACTTGTCATGGGGGCTTGGGGGCATCCTTCTCTTTCCTCACTGTTGGGTAAGTACCCAGCTGGGAGGCCCTGTCACCGCTCCTTACTTGTCATTTGCAGGGATGTTTTCAAACCCACAGCCTCTCGGGGGTGGCCCCTAGTGTCACCATCTCATGCCCAGCAGGTCACAGTAAGGCCTGTCCCCAGGCCTGCCTGCCTTCTCATCCCTGTCCTCACCCCAGTTTCTGCTTGCCCTGTTGATGCAAGGCCCTGACACTCCCATTTGCTGTTTTTTTGGGGGTTTGGGGTCTCTGCGGAGATTTGTGGGGAGGCCTGGGACCCAGGACAGTCAGCTTACCTTTTCCTTTCTGTCTGCTCCACCCCAAATAGCAAAGAACCTAAAAGTAAAACATTTGAGGGCGGTGTCTATGGCTCAAGGGAGTGGGGCGCTGGACACATATGCCAGAGGTGGTGGTTCAAACCCAGCCTCGGCTAAAACCACAAACAAAACAAAACAAAACAAAACAAAACAAAACAAAACAAAACATTTGAGTGGCTATATTAATATTCTTACTGGATTTTTTTTTGTAGAGATAGAGTCACTTTATTGCTCTCGGTAGAGTGCCGTAGCATCACATAGCTCACAGCAACCTCCAGCTCCTGGGCTTAGGCGATTCTCTTGCCTCAGCCTCCCGAGTGGCTGGGACTATAGGCACCCGCTACAACACCCAGCTATTTTTTGTTGCAATTTGGCCAGGGCCAGGTTTGAACCCTCCACCCTTGGTATATGGGGCCGGTGCCCTACTCACTGAGCCACAGGTGCTGCCTTCTTATTAGAATTTTTAAAGAAAAAGGACACAAAAACATACTAAAGAAGGCCACATAGGGTATGATTTCATCAATAGGATATCTCTAGAATAAGCAAATTCACAAAGACAAAAAGTCAATGAGGGATTTTGCCCAAGGCTGAGGGGAATGGGAATGGTGGTGGGGCGGTGAATGAATGCTTTTTAGTACAAGATGTCTTTTTGGGGCTCAGTGCCCATAACACAATGATTACGGCACCAGCTGCATACACTGAGGCTGGCGGGTTTTGCCCGGCTCTGGCCTGCCAAACAACAATGACAACTGCAGCTAAAAAAATAGCCAGGCATTGTGGCAGGTGCCTGTAGTTCCAGCTACTTGGGAGGCTGAGGCAAGAGAATCGCCTAAGCCCAAGAACTGGAGGTTGCTGTGACTAGTGAAGGTGACATGGTGACACTATGTCTCAAAAAAAAAAAAAAGATTTCCTTTTGGGATGATGGGAATGTTCTGGAACTAGGTAGTCATGATAACTGCACAACCTTGTGACTGTACTTAAAACCATTGAATTGTTTGCTTTGAAAGGGTAAGAATTATGGTAAGTAAATGATCAATTTTTACAAAAAGCCATTCCTGGTATCTTTGAATATTATGCTAAAAGAAAGACTGTTGCATCCCTGAAGTTGAACTATTGTCTAAGCCACATGGGAGGGAACCTTTCAGAGCCCTGAATGGGATTTTTCTTGCAATAGGTGGTGTCATCCCCCACCCACTGTCAAGAATCTGTACTAGTTGCTTCAAGGGGGTGAGGTCTGGGACTAGAACCCAACAACCCAGGAAGTGGTGGCTTCTGCTCTGTATCTGGGTGGGGTTTTAGTGGACATTGGGTAGCTGCTGTGTCATAGCCTTGGATGGCTGGCAACAGAGGCCAAGGCTGTACAATTGGGGGGCCTTGGGGCTGGGGTGGGAGGGAGTGCAGAGGAAAGTATTTAAATGCTTATTGTTTGTGAATTTGGTTCCATACTTTCTTTCAGCGTTTGAGTCAAATACCTTGAGATTTTGAAGAATTTAATTGTTGTGAGAAGTGTTTGCATGAGTCAGGGGCAGGAGATATAGAGGTGACAAAATGGGCACCTGAGACCTCAGGACTCCACTCACCCAGCCAGTGGCCCAAGGGTGTAGCTCTGTGCAGGTTTCAGCCCCCAAACTATTTGTGGGGCCTTCACCCTCGTCAAGTCATACCCGAGTGAGGAGACACACAGGAAGGTGGTGACCTGGGAGGTCAGTGAGTTGTTGCAGACCTCTTTCCCAGCCTGAATCTGAGCTGAGGGTTGCATCCAAGGTTATCAGCCTTTGAGCCCCAACTGTTATCTATTGAGGACCCATTTTCTTGTGGCAGCTCCTGTTCCCACACACCAATGACTAGATAGGCAGCATGGGTTGGGTCCCCAGTTTGAGGCTGGAAGATCTGGATTTGAGAATTGGCTTTGCCAATTATTAGCTTCAAGTGGGGTGAGTCACCCACTCTGTCTGGGTCTTGGTTTCCTTATCTGTAGAATGGGGAGCATGAGATCTAAGTTTTCTAAATCATGTAATTAATACAGTTTAGAAATTTTGAAAATACAGAGCGGGCATGGTGGCTCATGCCTATAATCCTAGCACTCTGGGAGGCTGATGTAGGAGGATGGCTTGAGCTCAGGAGTTTGAGGTTGTTGTGAGCTAGGCTGAGGCCATGAGACTTTAGCCAGAGTGACAGAGTAAGACTCTGTATCAGAAAAAGAAAAAAAAGAAGGAAAGAAATTTGGAGATGACAGAAGTGTATAAAAAAGGATGTAAAATCCTTTAACACAGAGAACTACTATTAACACTTTTAAAGAGGAATACATTTAAAAAAGTGGGTTCATATCTTATGTGTATGCTCTTATAATGACTTATCACATGATAAACATTTTTATAGTTTAGTAAAGTTCCAAATTCAGGTTATGTGTATTAAATTTTTAATGTAAAGAACAGATTAATAGTGGAGATTCTTGTTTTTTTTTTTAGACAGAATCTCAAGCTGTTGCCCTGGGTAGAGTGCTGTGGTATCACTGCTCACAGCAACCTCTTACTCTTGGGCTTAAGTGATTCTCTTGCCTCAGCCTCCCAAGTAGCTGGGACTACAGGTGCTCACCATAATGCGTGACTATTTTTTGGTTGTTGTCATTGTTGTTTGACAGGCCTGGGCTGGATTCAAACACGACAGCTCTGGTGTATGTGGCTGCTGCCCTAGCCGCTTGAGCTACATGCACTGAGCCAATAGTGAAGATTCTTATAGATACATCTTTGTACAGATCTACAATTTTTCCCCATAGGGATCCTAGAAATGGAGGGCTTTTTCCCCCAAGGAAAAATGCACAGGTTCTGATACATTTTATGGTGTTGTAGTCCATGTAGATCGCAGAATTTTACTCTGCCAGCTGTGTATGAATGCTCCCCTTTCCCCATACTCTTGACAATACTGGGCCTTAATAATTTAACAGATTCCTACCATCTTTATAATAAAAAATGATATTTATTATTGTCTCACATTAGATTATTTTATCACTTAAGAGTCTGGAATTTTTCTTCATGGCAATTGGCTATTTTAATTTCTTCTTTATTATCTCCTTGTGTCTCATGCTCATTTTCTGGAAAAGTATTGTTCTTACTGATCTATAACTGCTCTTTACATATTAAGCACACTGACCTTTCCTGTCATTTGTGGCAAACATTTTCCCTGGTTCATTATTTGTCTATTATCTGATTTTTAACTTAGTGTCTTTTTTTATGTCAAATTTGTGGGGGCTTTGTTTTCAACTTTTTCATCACTTTCATGCTTAAGCTGTCTATTCCTATCCTGAGGTATGTCGAGCCTTCACCTCTGCTTTCTTCTTCTTTGTTTCTGCAATGCCTTTGTTCCTTTGTCTACGGAATATCCTTAGCCATCTTAGAGCAGCTGGGGATGTGGGAATGGGGAACTGACACGAGGTTGGCCCTGCAGTTCTGAGAGTGCTGGAGCTCTAGGACTGAAGGGAAGAGATTGATTTGAAGACTGAGATCAGTCTCCAAGGAACAGTGGAGTCCAGGCCAGAGCCTTCCTGTCTTTAAGCCCAGGCTCCAGGAATTGCTTGTTCAATTTCTATGAACATGGAAAAGGCGGAGCAAGATGGTGGTTGAGACAGTCGCATAGGCCATCTCTCACAGGACAGCAGTCTACCCCCTCGCCCGGTCAGGAAGTCTAGAAGTCCAACTCATCCAGAATCCGGATTGTCTGCATTTCTTAGCTAGGACCAGGCATTGCATAGATGGTGGCTGTACTGCTTTGCTGTTTCTGTGAATCCAGTAACTATACAGGAAGACACAGAGGGAAAGGGAAATGTACTGGCCCAAAGATAAAGAGTACCTCAGCAGCAGACAGAGGCTAGGGTTCCCACACTGCGGGTGGAGGCTCGGAAGCTGCCGAAGGGCTTGAACCTAAGAGGAGGCACCTTCCACCCAACTTCAGCATTAGTAGAGTGATCCTGCTGTGGTCTAACTTTGGACAGTCATCTCCTCATCTCTGTGGCATTCCAGAGGGAGCCATACCTCGCCCTATAGGGATTCCAGTACTTCAGAACAGCAGCAACCAAGGTTCAGTGGCTGAGGGAGAAATTCTTTTGCTCTCTGGATGTCCTCAGGTTTACACCGAGCTCAGGTGGAACTTTCTTCAGCTTCCACTGAGAACCTGAGGCAGACAGACCCCAGCCTCCCCTGCTGGATGGCGGTAGAATGTGGTAACCATGAGGAGGAGGAGGCAATGACCTCATTTTGAATCTGGCAGGCACATTTGCCCATTTGCTTTTTGGGCAGAACAGGGACACAGAGACTGGGTTAACAAAGTCTGCCAGAGAGACTACCAGAGATTCAGGTGACCAAAATCCAGTGGTGAAGGATGACCAAGGTGAGGTAAGAGGCACCAAACCCCTGGCTCTAAACCTTCTACTGGATGGGCATTTCTGACTCCTCAGAGCTCCGAAGGTGCCCAAATCATACTTGAGCTGCCAATAGCCCCTAACATCTAGTTGCAGAAACCCTCTTGAACTTTCCAGCTAGAGAGTGGAGGGCTGTCAGGGATGATTGGTCTGGAACTCTTGAACTGTACGAATTATCCAAGGACCCTCCAAGGTGGGCCCCAGGTTTTTCTGTAGTGGGAAGGTTTGATTGTCCTCTTCCAGATACTATTGATGGGGGAAGGAATGTCCTAGGTGCTTGTATTTCACTGAACTTGAGACTGCACTCCAGGGTTACTGAATCACTAGGATTTGACAGAAATCAGCTGGATACAAGACAGAGCCACCTACCCCCACTAAACTAAGTAGGCCTCTACAGTCACAGACTGTAGTACTGTACAGGTACTTTGCAAAATTGTAGAGAAAAAGCTGCAGTCACCAGTCCCAGTTCCTAGGTGGAGGGCTGGTCAACCACAACTGTAGAAGTTTCCAGTCCAATTTCACTGACCCGCTTATCTAGCTAAAAACTGAAAAACAATCATGGGGCAGAATCAGCGGAAAAACTCTGGCAATATGAATAAACAGAACAGTGTAACTCCCTCAAAGAATGACAAACCATCCAATCCAGAGGATCCCATTGACAAACAGCGGAGATGTCTGAAATCGAATTTAGAATCTGGATTGCAAACAAGATCAACAAAATGGAAACAAAGATGGAGGTAGAAATAGCAGGATTAATTCAGAAGATGTCTCAAGAATTCAACCAATTCAAAGACAAAATGACCAA
>CAUYON010122423.1:0-47496 GCA_963573935.1 Arctocebus calabarensis | reverse complement strand
TCTAGGATGTTCTGGAAAAAGCAAAACTGGGGGTGGCGCCTGTGGCTCAGTGGGTAGGGCGCCGGCCCCAAATACGGAGGGTGGCGGGTTCAAACCCGGCCTCGGCCAAACTGTAACAAAAAATAGCCGGGCATTGTGGCGGGCACCTGTAGTCCCAGCTACTCAGGAGGCTGAGGCAAGAGAATCACCTAAGCCCGGGAGTTGGAGGTTGCTGTGAGCTGTGACGCCACAGCACTCTACTGAGGGCGATAAAGTGAGACTCTGTCTCTACCAAAAAAAAAAAGGTTGATCAACAATTGCAACCTGCTTCTTCACCCAATGCTTGGTTTGCTGGCTGCAGGGGTCCTGGCGTCTGAAGACATACAACAGGTGTGTCGGAGGAAGATGTGAACATGGGGGAAACTGAGTCAGTCTCCCACTGATGTCAGCAACAAGTACTCACAGCTGTTTGTTTTAAAATAGGTGTAACCACTTCTTCTCCTTCCCTCTGTCTTCCCTCATCCCTTCTTCTTCCTTTTCCTTAATCTGAGTGTGAAGAGCCCACCTGCTGTAGTGTTTGGAGAGCTGCACTATTTGCATTATCAATCACATACCAAAATACTGGTGGAAAACTTCCTAGGAGAAAATGCAATATTCCAGATTCCTTATGCAAATAATTTTTTAAAAAGTGAAAATTTAGTGAAAACATCTTTTTTTCAAATTTTCAAACTTACTACTTCTACGTAAGATATCTACATGGTACCTTCCAGGCAAAATGTGAGTGGTTATGTGAGCTGTGGGTCATGCATTGAAGTTACTGGAGTGATACCCACTGGTCTACATACACGCTGTGGCCCAGGGACACAGGTGACTTTCTCCTTTCATGTTTCTGTTCATGAACTTTTCCCGAGGGCATGGGGGAGTGTGCGTAAAAAAAAAGTAGCTTCACTTTATTCTAGGAGTTTAGATGGCATCTGCTTGGAGGGAAGGAATGAGGCCTTTTCAAGAGGAGGAAGAAAAACTCATCAGGAGTGGAAGAGGAACGCCAGACTGCAGGAGGAAGCCTGGGGGGGGGGGCCGGCTCCACGCCCTGGGGCTTCCAGCCGGAGGAAACTCAGAGCCCTCCATCGGCATCAGTGGTGGGGAGCTGGATGCTCCTGGGGTGATCTGCATTCATCTCCCCTGGCAGGAGATAAAGAAATGAAGGAGGGAGATTGAATCAAAGGGAAGAATTAAAAACTTAAAACAAATGAACAGCCTAGAGAAGTGACACATGACCCCACCCCTTCCCCGCCACGCACTTTCTTCTCTGAACAGGGACAACTTGTTACCCTTTCTTCTAGTTACTTGGGAGAGGCCTGTCACCTGCTCCTAACTGCCCTAGTGACCTCTATGAAAAAGAAATTTGCCATAAACCCAGAAGTCTTCCCCCTAGAAGCCTTCTTTGATGTGTTTTTCTATTCAAGATATAATCAGTTTTAACACACGAGCCTAATTCCAAGTTTATTGCTTAATACATGTCAGGTCAGACCTAAGTGTTTATTTAGATAAGTGTTCAGGACTTTTTAAGTCAAATTTTCAACTCATGAGTTTAAAGTTTCTGAAGAACATTTTGAAACATAAATACGTTTTAATTTAAGATCTGCTAAAGCTCAAAAGTGTCATGGGGGGAAGAGAGACCATAATTTCTAATTAGGAAGTATTGGGGGTGATAAATTCCCAATGACCTTTTTGGGAAAGTTTACAGCCAGGCCACAACAGGGCAGGGGCTTTATGGAGGGCCGGGGCATGTTCATACGGCCACCCCAGGGTCCCCTGCGCGTGACGGAGCCAGCAGAGAAGACCTCACCCACCTCCTGCCGTGTCCTCTCTTTCTAAAGCGCCACCAAGCAGGGGTGTGATGTGGAGCTGCGTCCCCAAGCAGGGATTCCAGTTTCTGAAAACAGAACTGAGACGTTGTCACACTGAGGGAACCATAGGGATCACTTCACAGAGGGGAAACTGAGGCCCAGAGCAGAAAAGGGCTCTTTCTCTCTCTTCCTCCCTGCCAGGTGCTGTGCTGAGTTTTGCTGAATTTCTGGCCTTCTATGATAAAAAAAGCACTGAGACCACACATCTTCCCACTCTCAACTCTCTAGTAAAAGGGAAAGCCATGAGCTGCAGCTGGAGGCGACGGGCCGGTGGCCACCTAGTTATCCCCAACCCTCTCCCAGGGCACTCGCAGGCCAGCTTCTCCCTCTGGACTCCCCTCCCCTCCCCCACACCGCTGGTCCTTGGCTGGCCCCTCCTCAGCTGCCAGCTTAGACCTCTGCTTTACTTCCAGTTGCCTCCAAGAGGAAATTCAAACTCTGTAACTGGTCCTCCGTGGCCCTTGGGAGCCTGGACTCACCTCCCCCCACAGTGGCAAAAGAGCTACACCCCCACAGAGATACCTCGTTCATCCACCAGTGTCTCTCCCAGGGGAATCTCCTCATTCTCACAGCACCCACCTTCCCTCTCCGCACGGCATAGGAGCAAACACACAACCCAGGCAGTCACTCAACAAACACAGCCAGCAGGGTGCCACGCCCACTGTCTCAGCTGAGCAGGAGGGAAGCTGTCCCTGGAGGAGGGGACCCTGAGTGCCACACCCGGTACCTTCCACCAGAGGAAGCAAGGCCGAAGGGTGGAGAGGAAGAGGAGGGGTACAGCACCAGTGAAACTCCTGGATCCAGCCAAGCCTGAAGCTGTCATGACCATGAACTGCCCAAGTAGTGGCCAATAAATTCCTTTTCTGCTCAGTAGGTTCAGGCTGAATTTCTATTATCTGCAACCTGACGAGTCCTGACCACTGGCCCTGAGCTCCCAGCCATGGGACCTCCCATCACAGGGACACCAAGGCCTTTGTTATGCTTTGGGTCTTGACACAGTCTCCTCTCTTTACTTGAATGCTCTTCCTCTCTCCTCTGCTGGGGAACGGACTCGCCCTGGGTGGTTCCCAGAGTCCCAGCCCCAGCAGGACACGCCCTCTGTAATCTTCTCAGCTTGGGGGCAAAGCTGAGCTGCATCCCTTGGCGCCGTCATTACGAATCTGCCCCAGTGGCACCCACGCCACTTCTGAGCACCGTGTCAAACACACGGTGAGTGGGAATTAGTGAGAAGACACTGCATTTATAATTTGCTATATTCCATTAACTTATAACATCGTAACTTCACAGTGTACGATGAAGTGCGCGCTTTCATCATCGTGTGACCACTGTGTGTGGTGAGCAAAGGTGAGCTGTGGTCGTGGGACTCCCTCACACTTGGCCTTCACTTTGGAGACATGAGATAAGCAGGTGCTTGAGAGAGAGGAGGTGGGGGCAGGGCGAATGACAGACCTGAAGATTGGAATAGGACTTGGAGAACCCTGGGCTTGCTTTTGTTTGTTGCATTTCTTACAATGGGCTGGTGGGCAGAGAGAAAACAGGACTTCCTGACTCCTGGTTAAAGTTACGCTGAGTTATAACCCCCTACTTCTAGGACAGAGTGCGGGAAGTCCGCAGGAGCTCCTGTCAGGGGAAGGAGAGAGAAGAGCTTGGACTTCTGCAGTCTCAGTTTCCCAAACTCTTGTGTGGCCTGAGGTCCCTACCCCGAGGGATCACCCATGCACAGCTGTCACCAGAACTGTGCAGCTGGGGGAGGCTGAGGGCAGCCTGGCCCTCATCAGGTGCATCTGGAGCCCCCCAGGGCTGTAGGGAGAGCTCCAAGCCACCAGCGCGACCTCTGAGTTCATGTTAGCTTTTAAAGATAATTTCAGGTGACTTCTGATTAAAATGGTGGGTTACTGTAATCTCTGCTTCCTTCCCCCAAATCCCTCTAAAGCTGGACTAAAGGAGCCAAAAAACGCTAAGTGCCAAAGTTCAGAGAGAATAGAAAAGTCAACTGATGACCTGCTCAGTGGGGGGTTGGGCCCAGTGCCCCCTGCAGAACCACCCCTCAGCTGGGACTGCAGCGGAGGGTGCCAGCGTCCCCATCCCCCTCCAGGAGGCCAGGTGCCAACCATTACCCAGTCCTAGAGGGAGCTGGTGAAGTGCTCTGAGAATTTGAGCTAGAAAGGGTTGGGGCTGGGAGAGCCAGGCCTCACGGCAGGAGGTGGGAGAACTCCCTGGAGGTGGTGGCCAGCCACAATAAAAAGATCAACAAATAGTAACAACTGGGGTCCTCTCCTCAAATGTGACTCAATCCCCAGCTGATCAGCCTAAAATAAGCCTGTGAGTGAGTGACAAGGCGCCCCTTCTCACCAGCACACACACATGCACACATACATACACACCACACACATACACACACATGCTCACACACACACCAATACACACACACTCATACACGCACAGATACCACATACACACACACATACTCTCTCTCTCTCTTTTACACCCTATATCTGCCAATCAGTTTTTTGGGTTTTTTTTTGACAGTCTCACTATGTCAACCTCAGTAGAGTGCCATGTCCTCACAGCAACCTTAAACTCTTGGGCTTAAGTGAGTCTCTTGCCTCAGCCTCCCAAGTAGCTGGGACTGCAGGCTCCCACCACAACGCCCGGCTATTTTTTTGTTGTGGTCATTGTTGCTTAGCTGGTCTGGGCCAGGTTCAAACCCGCCAGCCCTAGTGCATGTAGCCGCGGCACTTTAACCCCTTACCTACGGGCACCGAGCCTACCAACCAGCTTTTTAATGCCAAACTCTTGAATCTGGCCTCAGCCTGTGACTCAGGTAGTCATGGACATTAGCAAAGACTTGGACAGCGCTGTGCAGAGAGGCTGGCACGCCTCGAGCTGTGAGTGAATGAACTCCAGCTAGGCTGCCCGAGAGGCCACGGGCAGGGGCACCAACGAGCACCTGCTGATTGCTGCCACCCCAGGTCTCTGACGGAGGGTGTCCCAGTCCCATGAGTGACACCGGGTAGGCCTATCTATTCCCCTCGACAACTCGCTGACACAACACAAACTTCTGGCCGATGAAATTGTGACCAAACACAATGGTTGGTATTTTACAGACCTAAATTAGGAGGGGGTTTCTTATGTGATGACAGATATCTGAGACACACTTGAAGGACAGAAGAAGTCAGTCACATGGCTATCAGGGGGCAGAAAGCTCCAGACAGGCTCTGGTGAGGGCACACTTTGAGGAGGGAAGAGTTGCCCACGTGACCGGAGCCCTGGGACGGGAGGTCAGATGCTCACCTCACAGATGTGCTCGTGGCTGGTGGGTCCAGCCTGACGCAGCCTGGCAAAGTGAGATGAGCCCTCGGAGGGACCGAGCGGGGAGGTGCAGTGCTTCACAGGTGGTGTGGGACCTACTGCCGGGCGGCTCACCTCTCTATAGTAACTAGCATGGGTCAGCAGCACCTAAACCCAGCCCTACATCAGCGTTTGCAAAATGGCGATGCTGTTACCCTACCTACAGAGCGTGTTCACATCAGCTCTTACGTTGGGGTGTGATCTGGTTGCACGCCTGGTTCTTCGTCTTTACTTACTAAGCTTTAGATTCGTGGGTCAATTCCCCACCATCAGCCAAAAGTGACCAATAAGCTTTATATTTGATGAACATTGTGAGTTCCTGAGTATGTCATATTTGATATGTTCCCACCCATTGCCATTATTCTTGTAATGCACGAGAATGTGGAGACATCTTTAGGTCCTTCCTGAGTCCTGTGAGACACGACCCTGGTGCTCACTTATAAGGAATATGTCAGGCTTATCTTCTTTATGTTTACCCCAGACCTTAAGTCAAATGTATTTTCTTTTTCTTTTCTTTTCTTTTTTTTTTTTTTTGAGACAGAGCCTCAAGCTGTCACCCTGGATAGAGTGCTGTGGCCTCACAGCTCACAGCAACCTCTAATTCCTAATTCCTGGGCTCAAGCGAGTCTCCTACCTCTGCCTCTCAAGTAGCTGGGACTACAGGCACCCCCCACAACGCCCAGCCATTTTTGGTTGTAGCCACCATTGCTGTTTAGTGGGCCGGGCTGGATTCGAACCCACCGGCTAAGGTGTAGCTAAGGTGTAGCTAAGGTGTACGTGGCTGGCACCTTATCCTGTTGAGCCACAGATGCCGAGCCAAGTCAAATGTATTTTCAAAGAGAGAACACATCTGGGCACTGGCAGTGCCCACTGCCCCTGGGTGTGTCAACATTTCTAGGTCTTTTCAGTCTTTGGGGCCAGAAAACATATCCTGAGTCCATAACTGGTATTTCCAATGGAGTTGGGATTACACGGTTTTATTTAACTTTTGTTTTACATTATATCTCTTGATTCCCAAAGACATGAACATAATTACTCATTTGGTTTAGCTTACAGTATAGTTTTGGACTAACAATGGCAATTTTATTACTAGAAATATGGACACTGAAAGGTCTGAGCCTTTTTTGCGGTTCTTTTTGCTTTTTGCGTCTATCCCATCGGGGTGAAAGTCACATTATGCTGTTTTAAAGCTACCTTCAATCAGTCACATCCGCACGGTTGAACCATCAATGTGATACAAATTTGATAAGGTGCATTTGTTTGATTTTTGCTTTTGACATTTTAGGGATTTTTATTTTTTTCATTTTGACTGCATTTTTTAATGATTATACAAAACATGCACAGAATTCCAAAGTCAAATCTTTAAAACAAAGCTTATTCAGAAGAGCCTGGCTGCCATCCCAGTCCCTACATCCCATCCCCTCTCTCATTCTATTTATATCTTATTTCATCTTTCCAGTTTTATTTTTTAATTGAAATTTGGTATATATTACAAGTTATAAAAAAACCATATGAGTTTGTCACAAGAATAACTTTGATTAGATCTTAAAGGCATTTGTAAATGTGTGCCAAAGGCCAGTGTTCGTTCCACGCTGCGAGCGAGCGTTAGTGATGTCAGCAAGGCAAGGGGGGGGCACCCAGTGTCTACTTTTGAGACCACAGCCCAGAAGTGTGGGTGTTCCCGCAAGAGTCCACTTAGAGAGAAGGGAAGCCTCATTGGCCAGTTAAGCAGGAAACAACTTATTAGACTGAAGCTGCAACGAAATCATTTGCGGAGCTGAATAAAAAGGCTCTAGGGGCTCGGCGCCTGTGGCTCAACGGGCTAAGGCACCAGCCACGTACACCTGAGCTGGCAGGTTCGAATCCAGCCCCCGGGCCCGCCAAACAACAATGACAGCTGCAACCAAAAAATGGTCAGGCGTTGTGGCGGGCGCCTGTAGTCCCAGCTATTTGGGAGGCAGAGGCATGAGACTCGCTTGAGCCCAGGAATTGGAGGTTGCTGTGAGCTGTGATGCCATAGCACTCTGTCCAGGGTGACAGCTTGAGGCTCTGTCTCAAAAAATAAAATAAAATAAAATAAAAAATAAAAAGGCTCTAGGTAGAGATGTTGAGACTGATTTCCTAACTGCACTGCAAAACTGGTGCACCTGTCCCTTCTCATCATGAAAACAGGGATCCCAGACCACCTGGGACCAAGGAGCTGCTGCCACCATAGCTGCCAGCCCCCAAGGCATGCCTATTTTGCTGTGCTCCTCTGTAGAAAGGGATGCCCAGACTGCACCTCCAGAAGATAAATTCGCCCACCCAGCATGCACTCGGGAGGAACGGTGCTCCCAGGGAAGGATGCCATCAAACAGCTGGGGCGGGGGCACCAGTGCTCCCGGGAAAACCGTCACAGGGTACAGCGGAGTCGTGCCACGCGCCCTAACCCGCAATTTTTTCAAGAGGGAATTCTTCAAGGAGATTTAGAAAATTTCTCACTATGTCACCCTGGGCAGAGTGCCGTGGCGTCACAGCTCAGTGTGCAGCGTGTGTGCATGAGTGTGTGTGAGGATGGATGTGTGGGTCTGTGTGTGTCAGTTCACTATCAACATGGAACTAACACTGATTAGAATCCATGTCATTTTTCTTTTTTAAACTGATATATTAGTGGTACCTATTTAGGTGGTACATATACTATTTTGTACACAACATGTAACGGCCAGATCAGGCTGAGCGGGTTAACCATAGCCTCAAACATTTATCTTTCCTTTGTGTTGGGGACATTACAAATCTTCTCCTTAGCGGTCTCAAGATAAAAGAAATTATTGTTACCTGGAAGTTCCCTAATGTACTATCGAACACCAGAACTTATTCCTCTGACTAGTTGGTACCCCATAAACAACTTCTCTCCTCCCTCTGCTCCTCCTGATGCCTGGTGTCACTCTTCTCTTTCTGCTGACATAATGACCTCCCGTTCCCTCCATGTTGCCACAAATGATAGGCTTTCACGGCTGAATGACATTCCATTGTGTGTATCACATGTTTCTTCATCCGGTCACCCATCCATTGATGGACTTTTAGGTTGAGTCCCCATCCTGGCTGCTGTGAACGGTGTGGCAGTGACATGGGAGCAGACAGCTTTTGGAGATCCCAATTCCTTCCTTGGGCGTTACACCCAGCAGTGGGATGGTTGGGTCATGTGGTGGTTCTGCTTCTATCAATCTTTTTTTGCAGAACCTCTACACTGCTCTCCTAAGGGGCCGCACTACTCTACACCCCACCAGTAGTGGGGACTTTGTAAAGAGGAATCTTGTCTGTATGTGGTGTGTACCTAGGATCTGAGGTTCCAGCCTGTTGTAGGTTTGGAGCCCCCCCCCCCCGATGGTGCCATTGCTGTGGTCAAGGCAGACGATGGCTCTTGGATTTGATGTCCCAAAGGTGTAATGATGTCCATTTTCAGAATAAACTGTATTTTAATATGAGATTTCAGAACCATCTTAAACCCTGGGTTTTGAGACTGAAAAGGACGCCTTTTGAGTTACCCTCCCTTCCAGCTGTGATGTCACACTGGGGAGTGTGCTGGATCGTTGAAATCCTAGCGGGACAGGGTGTCGTGAGGAGGCATGAAGCACAGCCCGAAATAGAGCCAGCCGCCAGGAGTCCAAGAGCAGTTCCGCTCCTGTGACGATGTGTTTCTATCATTCAGCAAAGCAAAGACCCCTACGATTTCCACAGAAATGTCATAATTTTGTCAGATCATTTTAAAGAGCCCACTTGTGAGATTTGTGGCTTCTGAAAGTAATGGGTCACATTCACTTTCACCTGCACCTAAGATAGAATAATTCACAATGAAGGCACCAAAACAATCTTGACGGGCCGTGTCAGCGGCGCTGGGTCTGTGTAGGACTCTGTTGTTGCTGCAGATACAGAGAGGTTTGCTTTGCAGATAGGAAAACTGCTGTTGGACTGGGAGATGTGGTTATCAACCTCTTTTTCTGTTACTTTTTTTTTTTTTTTTACCCTGTGACCTCCTCCCCTCTCCCTCACCCCCCCCATCCTCCACCTTGTATTAGATCATCTGCTGCCTTCATATTAGAATTGAGCACGTGGGACTCTGGCTTCTCCATTCTTGTGATGCTTTACTAAGAAGAATATGTTCCACCTCCATCAAGGTTAATACAAAAGATGTAAAGTCTCCATCTTTTTAATGGCTGAACAGTATTCCATAGTGTACATAAACCACAGCTTGTTAATCCATTCCTGGGTTGGTGGGCATTTAGGTTGCTTCCACATTTTGGTGATTATAAATTGTGCTGCAATAAACAGTCTAGTGCAAGTGTCTTTACGATAAAAGGATTGTTTTTCTTTTGGGGCTAATGGGATTGCAGGATCAAACGGGAGGTCTAATGTGAGTTCTCTGTGGATTCTCCATACTTCCTTCCAGAAAGGTTGTGTTCGTTTGCAGTCCCACCAGCAGTGTAGAATTGTTCCCTTCTCCCCACATCCACGCCAGCATCTGTAGCTTTGAGGGTTTGTGATGTGGGCCATTATCAACCTCTTGATTAATGTCATTGATTTCTTAATTGATTTGATTGATTCTGTCACACAAATATGGACCGTTTGGTCATTTGCTCAAGCTCTAGTTTGCTAAATTCAAATGGAGATAAACCCCCAAGTCATTAGGATATGTACACTGGAACCTTCTTAATATCTGTTTTCCATGTCTGCGCTCCATTGAGGACTTCATAGGACTTCGCGGAGTGGCACAGGTGGGGTGCCAGTTGCGTTCATCTCTGCGGGCGTTTTGACAGAAGCTAACAGCAAAGGCAACTGAATGTATAAATTTGTTTAATGTACCGCCTAAGGGCTTGTCACAGATTTTTTTCAGATCTAAGCGAGTACCCATTTTATTATGCCAATAAAGCCCAGGGACAGTATAACCATGTCCTATTATGAAAGACCATCTCCAGGTGACAATCCCAGTGGTCTATTGCAGCAGGATTAACACCAAGCAACTAGCCACCGAATTCCCTGTGTGAACACACCACCTTCTCTTACTTGCTGCCTTAAGGAAAATGTGCAATAGAAGAATCCTTTAGAACTCAAGGTCATCTTTTTGAGAACAAAGTTGGGTGATTTCTTTTCTGAATGTATTTATTTTCGTTCATTCTTTTCAAGGTTTTTGTTTCTAGTCCTTATCTTAAACACTGTTATTGTTATTAGATTTTAAGTCTTTTTAATTCTGTGAAGGCAGAAAGTGGAAACCTAATAAACACCTGTATATGTAAAAAAAGAAAGTCGCATGAAACAAAGCACATTTTTTACATATGTGAAAAGAAGCATTGCAATGATTTTCCACACCCAATAATGAATATACCAAGGGCTGTATTTACTTCCCTGAATCCTCAGTGCGTGGTATCCAACACAAGTTCAAGTGAGCCTGGGTGGTCTTGCAACAGATATTCACACACAAGTACATTTTGTCACATAGATTATTAATAAGGTGGTTTTATTGGCCTTATCACTGACATGATTTTGAAAAGAAAAAAATTCATGCTACATCAATAACCTGAGTATGGTTTTCTAAATCGAGTATTCCTTCATTTGGGTTCTAAGTCAGCCAATATCTCCTCCCTCCCCACAAACTGAGAAATATTGACCAGCACTTTCTCTGCCAACCTGCAGGTGACATCAGAAATACTGCTCAATGTCACTGCGCCTCATTTTATCCTATGAACATGGGTCACCGCCCAGGTAAACACTCTGGGAAGCCTGGATAGTAGCATGAGGAAGGTGTTCCAAGTTCTGGCAGCCAAACTTTTCCTCAGCCAATACCAGTATCACAGGCTCTGCTATTTGAATTTATTGTTAAGATATTTTAAAATAAAAAGATGTGACACCAGAGAAACTTTATCCAGCCTACTAGACTAGACTGTGACAGTGGCAAAGTATACTTCGGATCCCCCATGAGTCCTCTACGCTCATCTGTGTGAGGCCTGTTGAGACCCTTTCCAAGGCACCCTGGAGCTTCTGGTTCTCGGCCCGCCCTAGCTCTGCTGCTCAGCGCCTAACCAGACCTCCCAGCTGAGCTGTTTTCATTTCAAACAAAACTATGAAGGGAAGGGGAGGAGAGAGAGGGAGAGGGAAAAGGAATCGGATAGAAACACAGAAACAGAGTCACAGAGAAGGAGGGTGACACAGGGCACACCCAGAGCAGAGAGGGGCTAGCAGCCTCCAAGGCAGATTCCTGTCCTGAGTAGACCCCCCAGATTACAGAAGGGGGAGACGTCAGCGGTTCCTTAAGCCAGGTTGGAAATGGTCAAAAGATCAGCAAATCTGTGCTTTTGCCGCTGTGGGCAGAGCAGACCCCGCAGGCCGGTTTTTCCCACCCACCAGGGAAGGCCCCAGTGCCCACAGGACAGCCCTGGGACCTGGCTGCTCTCTTGTTCCTTCCTTTCGAAGGGGGGGATTTCAAAGAAAGGAATATGGAAAGCTATTTTGCTGCTTCTGGAGGAGAAAGAGAGAATCAGTGGGTGGGGCTGGGCGCGGTGACCCAGGAGGGGCCTTTACTCGGGGGAGTGCGGAGCCCCAAGGTAGGGAAGAAACTTCTCCCAGCGCTGTTGTGTAGTCACGCGTTGGGAAGGGCCTGCTTTCCACGGAATTCACCTCCCTTGACGGATCGTTAGGGAACACGTCCCCAAGAGCAGCCAGAATCAGAGCCTTAGGCGCTGGGCGTGGAAGGCCCACGCAGCCCTTGGGTTTCCTAAGGCGGTGGTCGGGCCCACGGGCCCCACCTCGCGGCCCAGCAGACCCAAGGAGCAGCCGAGGCCGAGCGCTCCCAGCCGGGGTTCAACTTCAATAAAAGGGCCCAGCCCGCCCTTGATCACGAGGTTTGCCTGACAGCTCCGCGCAGGCCAGGGCCTAATTGAGCCGGGTCACCTGGGAATAGGTTCAAAGGCATCAAAGCCGTAAACCACCTCCAGGCCCAGAGCCAGAGCGGCCTGGCGAACAAAGAGCCCCCAAACCACTTCAAACGCGATAGCGCTCGGCATCCAGATGGCGCGGGGACCCGGTGCTGCCCACCAGGCCCTGCTCCGGCGCCCCAACCGCCCTCCGGCCCGGAGCTGCCCGCGGGCACCCAAGGGCAGGAGAGGCCAGCGCCGGGCAGCGCAGTCCACTATGGACCCACGAAGTGAAGGGGGAGCGCAGAGACTGGGGCCGGACAAGTCGGGCACCGCGGGCGTCCCAGCCGGCGCCGAGCACCCTTCAGTGACAGGTTTGAGGGCGCAGCGGCCACTGGGCGCCCCCGCGGTCTTGCTGGCTATGGCGCTCAAGTTTTAAAGCCCTTCGCAGGAACGCTCCGGGAGGGCATCAGTTAGTGACGGCGCTCCCCAGCAAGTCGGGGTGAGACAGTCCCTGACATGAAGACTGGCCCAAGGGGGACGCATCTCCACCGATCCCACCGGCGCGTCCGTGGGGTGCAGTCTTCAGAAGACCCCCGAGTGTCCACACGCCCGCAATCCGGGCGCCGAGGGCGCTGCCAGCGCTGATCCCCCCATCCCTGGCCGGAGTGTGCGGGCCACGGTGCAGGTTCGCCGAGCGCCCGGGGCAGCCAAGGTACACAGGTCCGGGTGTCTTTGTCCTCATCTCCGGGGAGCGTATCTGCGGTCGGCCTGGCCTCTCGAGCCCTTTGCGCCCGGGGAGAGACCTCGCGGCCGGGAGGAGCCCAAGCTCCCGGTTAAGGTTCCGACCGGCCAGGGGCTCAAGTCGGCCAGAAAGTGGCCAGCGATCGGGCTGGGGTTGTGGGTGGCAGGAGAGGTCCCGGCCTCCGGGGTGCCGGCCGCGGCCCGGGCCGAAGGGGGAGGCAAAACTGAAAGTGCCGCGCCGGGGGCGGGGGCGGCCGGCGAAGGCCCCAGAACTTGTCCTGCCCCCGGCCACCGCGGCCAATCAGCGCGCCGCCCTCGCTCCTCACAACTATTTAGCAACCCAGCCCGGCTAGAGTTTCCAAAAAAGTTAGAATAACTTCCTCTCCCGGAGACCTCGGTTTTGCACAAGCCGGCCTTGAAATCAGAGCCCTTCGCGCAACTCCGGGAGCTGTGCTTGGGCAGCGCTGCGCGCTTGGCGCCCCGGCGCCCCCAGCCCCTCGCGCGCCGGGCGGGCGCCATGGAGGAGGGCTCCAGCTCGCCCGTGTCCCCCGTGGACAGCCTGGGCACCAGTGAGGAGGAGCTGGAGCGACAGCCCAAGCGCTTCGGCCGGAAGCGGCGCTACAGCAAGAAGTCGAGCGAAGATGGCAGCCCGACCCCGGGCAAGCGCGGCAAGAAGGGCAGCCCCAGCGCGCAGTCCTTCGAGGAGCTGCAGAGCCAGCGCATCCTGGCCAACGTGCGCGAACGCCAGCGCACCCAGTCGCTCAACGAGGCCTTCGCCGCGCTGCGCAAGATCATCCCCACGCTGCCCTCGGACAAGCTCAGCAAGATCCAGACCCTCAAGCTGGCCGCCAGGTACATTGACTTCCTCTACCAGGTTCTGCAGAGCGACGAGATGGACAATAAGATGACCAGCTGCAGCTACGTGGCCCACGAGCGCCTCAGCTACGCCTTCTCCGTGTGGCGCATGGAAGGCGCGTGGTCCATGTCCGCCTCCCACTAGCGCCGCGCCGCCCACCTCCAGACCGGCGCGCCCGGGTAGGTGCTGCGCGACGGCGCCCTCCGTTGCGGGGCGGGGTGGGGCGGCCAGGACCGAGGGAGGCCCACGGGCCGTGGCGGCGTGGACGGGGGGCGGCCGGGAAGACTTTTTCACCCTCCCATGCAGGGGTGGCAGTTGGGAACTTGTGGACCAGGCAACTCCCCAGCAGGGTCCGAAGGCGCTTCTTACACAAAAGGTCGCATTTTCCATTCACTGTGCTGCGGGGGTCTCACTGGGTGACCGTGGGCGGGGGGAGTAGGCTCAGAAAAAATCTTACGGGGCCGGCCAGGGGATGCGCGCAGTTGCCCCTTGCGCCCCGGTAGCGGAGGCCGCCCGCGAAGCGGCCTGACCGGCTTGTGCGGGCTCCTGGCTTCGCCCTGGTCCTGGGAGAGGCACAGCGTGTTTGTCCAACAGGCACTTAGATCTCCCGGCGCTTCCTGCGGGAAATGCGCGGCCGCGTCTTGGCCGCCCCCGGGGGCATAGAGGTGCTGGCCCAGGGCGCGCGGGTTGCCTGGTGGGGTCGGGAGGACGCCGCGCTTGTGGCTCCGGGGGTTCCGGGGCTGGCCCGGGTCGAGGGCGCCGAGGCTGGGGACAGACATCCTCTCGGAGCTCCTCAGGCCCCGGCCTTGAACCTGCAGCCACGAGGGTCAGGCGTCCAGCACCAGGGGTCCAGTCTGGGAAACGGTGGGGAAGGCAGGCGGTGCGCGCGGGACGCAGCTGCCAGGAGCACTCGGAGTTCTGGTCATCTCTGGAAGAGCCATTAGGGCGTCCTGCGCCGGCTCCTGTTCCCCAGACACCTTCCAGGTTCCTTCAGACGCGCTCTGGCGGCGGAGGCGCCGTCCTCCCCTCCGTCCCGCGCGGCGAGCGCCTCTCCTCCGCGGCCGTCCAGGGTAAGGGAAGGGCGCCAGATTGTTTTTGCTGGGGCCGGGTTAAAAATGCTTCTTATTCAGTGTGCTTTAGTTTCTCCCACATCTCTGTTTTTACAAAAGCCTCTACTTCACACAGAAGGAATTAGATGAGTCGAGAGCGCGCGGCCACCCGTTCCCCCAAACGTATCTATTTCTTTTTATGTGGTTCTGTAATATCCGCGAAAGGCCGATGCAGCCCAGGTGGGCTTTGGTTTCTTAGCTTTTATTTCGGTGTCACTGGAAAGTCTTTTAATGCAATAGCCTCCGAAGACAGCGACGATTTTACAGTTTTCTAAAAATTAATTTTTAGCAGAGACTAACTGGTGAGAGTCTTCTCCTCCTGCCTTTGTCGAAAACAGATGGAAAATGTCTCAATCACATATTTCTCTAGGAAAGAAAGTTTGGATTGGCTGCGTACTAAACGCTGCAGTGGGATAATACGTTAATTCTGGTTTTTGCTGCCTAAATTATGAGCTTCCATTAGTTACTTCATTTAAACTTTATACCATCCCCAGTTTACATGGTTTACATCTGAAATAAAGACAAGCAGACGAAAGATGTCATCTTTTAAAACACACACATGTAACTTTGTTTAAGGAAAATGTCAACAGAATTATTGTTAAGGCTCCCCCCCAGAAAAATCACTGACCACAAATACCAGGAGGTGTGATCCAACATTTAAAACTCATATAATAATAATTGCACTTAAAACGTAGAGAATCAGCCGTAGAGAATAATTAAAAATTATATAGAAATAAAATGCAATATTCCTAATAAGTAAATGAAAACTGTTAAGAGCTTATTTGGAAATATTTTTTAAAAATATGATAGGTGACACAGTTGGGAAGTAAACTATATATATGGGGCCTACTTATTCTTATTTTTATAGACCTGAATATTATTGGGTGGTTCAGATAAGTCAGTTTCCTTACAGAGACAGATATTCTCTCTAAGAAGAGAAAGGAAATGTGGAAATTCTGATACACTAGTGATTCTGGACACCTTGTTTTTATCCATCAGGCATGTTAGGCAGACATATTTGTATTCTTTTTGCTTTTAACGCATTAGTCCCATTAGCATAAATATAATCATAATGGGTTTGATTTCCTGACAATGTTGCTAAGTAGCATTTGTTATTTATTTGTACTATTTCTACGAAGCATGAATTATATGCATCAGCAAAAATTTCCTAGACTTCTCAGTAAATTCTATGTGATTCTTATGTCTAAATATGAGATACTTTTACATACTAGGAAAAAAATTGAGTTTAGACTAACAGTAACAACATTAAAAAAAGCTGAAATTATTCTTTGACATGAACAGAAATGCAGACGATGGTGGAGTATGACGGTGCCAATATTTATCCTTTCTTTTTTGGCCTGGTATTTAAAAACACAGTTTGATAATAAATCAGGCATCTTTGGCCAGTCAGCTGGATTCATATAATGGCACAATCTCAAAGGGAGTTTTCAGTATTCTCATTAGATGCTCGAGCCTTCAGAGCAGGTTCTGAGCCACCTGGCTTGGAATATGGGAAGGTGACCACTGCTTATTGACATTCATTCACACTGTTCTCTGCTCCGCAGTTAAAGAGAATTACATCTTCTCTAACTTCTGTCAAGTGCATGCAGATTTTCAGTGGGTGATGTTGCTCAAAAAACTTTTTTCTAAGAACTTGTAGTTGCTTTGGAGAAAGTGTGTGACTTTTTTTCACCATCTGATATGTGTCAGCCTTCTCCTTCCTCCAGAAAATCTAGTTTTTTTTTTTTTTTTTTTCATATACATGTGTTACTATTCTACTTTTTGCCTTCACAAAATTAAAAAGGCTTAAAATTTAACAACAATAACAATGTTTAAGGTAAAGACTAGAAACAAAAACCTCGCAAAGAACGAATGAAGATAAATACATTCAGAAAAGAAATCAGACGATTGCTGCAATGAAGTATTAAGCAATAATAACAATCGTAATGCAAAGAAAGTAGCATTCACATTGTTAAATAAGAGTAAGTCTATTATAGAATGATTTGACTCTGAAGATCAGTATGGGGCCATCAATCAACTTCTTATTTTTTCCAAAGTCTCAAAAAATAGATAACTAATATTTATAAATAATTAAATAAATTCCGAAAAACAGGTCATGCCAAATCTTATAGACGATAGAAAAAGAAGAAATACTTCCGAATCATTCTATTTAATCTGGATACATCTGATATTAAAATTGGAGAAAATCTAGTTCTTGAAGGTGTTTGTTGACTGCTGCATTTGGGATATAGCTGGTTTCAAAAGAAAATTAGTTCTCCATAGAGGAGAATAGAAATGGAGGATCCCAGTAAAGCTTTGGATTGGTTAGAAGAAGGAGAATGAAGGCTGAGCTACCTGAAATATAAGTAATGTTTTCTTATAAAGTACTGGTCGGTAAAATGAGATGTTGTGTGAATCTGTCCCCCTAAATACCACTGGTGCTCTTTCAACCTCCTGTAAAAGACTTCTTGCTACTCTTGGCCAGGAATAGGCTATTTTCGGGGCTGTCTGAGGTTGTTTGAGATATAGCACTTCATTGAGGTTTTCTGAAACTCTTATTTTCAGACAGGTCTCAGGCTAAAAGAATTGAGTTTTTGTCATCCTTGCTCCACTGTATTCTAGACAGCACAGACGCTGGATGCCTTTTGCCTGGAAAAAAAGCCCATAAAGTAAACTCTTCCTGAGCAGAGCACTGTAACTCATAACTTTAGTTTAAATCTGGGCTTTAAAAAAAACAAATATTTTAATAAACCAATTTTAAAGGCTGAATTTTTATGACAGTTTTTAAGCTTAGTATTTATATTAATCTGTTCTCACTGGTGTCTTTAAAACCCTGTGAATGCATGCTGGAAACACTGGAATGCCTGTTTATGTTTGTGTCTTTTCCTGGGAAAGGGTCAATGTGCTGCAGAAAGCAAACCAAACACAAACCTCTCCGCTAGCAAAGAGTTCAACCGAAAGAGGCAGTAAAATTCAAAGAGGAGATGAATAAGTTACTGTGGCCAAGCAATGGAGAGCCATAAAGAAGAAGCAGAATGTGCAAGGCACAGACATGGATAAAGCAATAAAAACAGAAACTGATTAAAAAGATACTCCACATGGTCACCTGAGTCTGCACGGGGGATAAAGTCGCATGGAGCTAAACACGCGTACACACACGTGCGCACACACACGCAAGTGCATGTGAAACTGGGGATGTGTGCATGAGGTCCGGGACCTTATCCAGCCAGTTTCCCGGTCAGGTTGGTGTAAGAGTTTTGCAACATGTCTTCACTGGGGGAAATGATTGGAGCGATAAGGGAATCTGCGTGAGATCTCTTACAACCTCATGTAAATCGACAAAGCACAAAAGATATTCCACCAAATTTTGAATCTTTATACTTAAATGAGCAAGTTACAAAAGAAAGTATTACTATGTTTATGTCAGAGTAATCAACTCAAAATGTGCTTTGAGCAGAAACCCACACCTTATTGTTCCTGACCCCAGGGGAGTTGCGATTTTCTTCAGAATGTGAGGAATATCAATATATTTCCAGTGTGTGATTAATCAGAGCTGATTCCTTACAATTCCTAGAGAGCATATCCCAGAAATTTGAGAGGAGAAACAATGCCAACTTTAATTCCTATTTCTACATTTCCTACATTTATTCCTTTACTAATAAAGTTTATTTTTCAAAGAAAGTTTTGGAAATATTTACCTTAACTATTTCCTATATAAACTCATACCTGTACTACATTTGCTTTTTAAGACACTAATTTTATGCTTATTTCCGTCACACACACAATGATTTGTAACAAATTATAAAGTCAATGATTTATAAAAATTATCCACCAAGAAGTTTAGAGACTGAAGTTTTAGAATTTGGTGAAGGACTCAAATACAACTCGGACTTTTCCTGACAAGGAAAAAAATAGCCTGATCATATGTCCCCTTATGTTAATCTGAAATTAAAAAAAAAAAAAAAAGAATTTGGAGCCGGTCACAACGAGAGGGAGGAGTATAGGGAGACAAACACACAGAGGGGATCAAATTCTAAACTCTGTTGTGGTTATTTTAAATTAATATTTGTCTTAGAAACATATTTCATATTTTTGATCAGTAGGAAACCTTTGAATGATGTTTAGTTACATTAAACTGTGCCTTAATTGAGTGCTTATTTTAAATTGAGGAGTGTGACATTAACGATGTGATTTTCATGCTGCTGTAAACTGAGGCACAAGGGGACATTTCCTTAGTGATTACTAACGGCTGTCTCATCAAAAGGAGACTCGAATCTGAAACTGAAAAAGCCTGGTAACTGTGCGATGCTTTTAGTGGTTAGCTGAAAATAGAGTCAGTTTGAACCCAACTGTGCGAGCTTCCTGCAGCATTTCATCCTCAGGTCCACTGTGGGGGTGACGGGACTGTCCTGAGAGGATGCGTGAGAGGGAACTTGATTTTGAGAGCCGAGTGCAGAGTCCGCTGCGGCTGTGACTGTGCCATTTCCCCTCCTAGCATTGTTTTCCTCTGTTATTTGACCAGAGAAAGGTTTAGATGATCCAGCTTCTTTGGAAACCTCATGCAGAATTGTAGTTTTACTTCTCATACCCGAAGAGCAGTGCCTTTGAAAAGAGGCACAGCCTTCCTTTCGTGAGTTTAGAATTTTCTATTCCTTGAACTCCGAGGGCTTTCCATCATCAAATTCAATTACTTTGGAAAATACTTCTATCTTTTCAGCTCATATTCTGCCTTCAAAAATCTATCCCTCAGCCTTCTTGGGGAGGAAATAGTAAATGTGGTTGTGTCTCCTGTTTAATTGGCAGTGTTCGCCCTGTGTTTCTGGGTGGCAGGTCTGGTGTGTGACAGATGGGAAAGGGTTTGGACAAAGCTCCTGACTTATTGACCATTTGACCTGGGCTACACATCACACCCACCCCATGGCTGAGGTTGGTGGTGTGGGCACAACTGCAACCTTTCTGGAGGGTCGAGCACCCAGCACAGTTGCTCAGGGCAGGAACACCTAGGGCAGGATTTCAGGATTTTCCCACCATAGGGAAGGTTAGGGGTCCTTTTGTCATCTTCCCTGTGGAGAAAATGCTCAAAGCTCCATTGACAATGTTGTTTTCCCATTGCCGTACCCCTTGCCAGCCCGACCTTTCTATTAAATTCTCTGTACGTTTGGAGAGATTTTTGCCTGCTTCAGAGGCAGGGGTGCTCTGTGAGGGGCTGCATGCAGAATAAATAAACTTCCTAAAAGAAAACACAGGCCAATTGTGTGTAGTCCCAGTCGGCTGCCGCGGTGGGTTTCTTTGTCTGTTCTATTTTGATTTAATATTCTGCAAGTGAAATTGCAGCAGGCAGTATTTTCTTTCAATCATGAGGTCTAGAAATGAATTTAGCCTTCATTCAGCTCACTTCATTCAATAGATTCAGTTTTAAAGGATGTGCAGAGGGGTCAGAAGTCAAAAGCCAGTTGCCTGCTTGACTGCTCGGACCTGAGGGTGGGAATGTGCCTGTTACCTGCCTTCCGCCCTGTGACTCTGGATTTAAACCTCCGTGGAGCAGCACGCAGGGGCCAGCACCTGAGCTTGCCTGCAGGTTGGCAAAACCATTACTTGTTGGGTTCCTTCTGGACGGTTGTGTGAATTGCTCATCTCAAAGAGATTCTTTCACCTTCATAGATAACATAATAAGGCAGTTATCATTTCTTTAAGGAATGTCTAAAATACTGGAAATTGAAAGAGAAAAAAAGGAAGGAAAAGGCAAAATTTCCTTTCTCAAATCAAACATCAGCATATCTTTGTTCGCACAATTGGCTTTGATTTATGAATGACATCTTCACTGAGGATTAATTTTCCTGAAATCAAATAATTCCAAGTTGCATACCACATATATACTAGTTTCTAACAGCAAGATCTCAGACTGTGCCCAACCACAGAGTTTTCTCTCTTGTGTGATGATCTATGTGTGTAGATGGAGCCCTAACTGAGAAAGATTCGATCGTTTTTTTCCCTGTCTGATGAACATTTCTTCTCCGGCAGCTTTTTCCTACCTCTTCCCCCAATCCAGCCTACACTGTTGTGTTTATTCTTTAGTGGAGATGTCATCTTTTTAAGGTGATTCACTGAAGTCCACATGATTCACATTGTAGAAAGTGGCACAGGAGCTCAGCGGCTAGGGCACCCGCCACATACACCAGAGCTGGTGGGTTAGAACCCAGCCCAGGCCTGCCAAACAACAATGACAACTGCAACCAAAAAATAGCCTGGTGTTGTGGCAGGTGCCACAGGTGTCTCGGCTACTTGGGAGGCTGAGACAAAAGAATCGCTTAAGACCAAGAGTTGGATGTTGCTGTGAGCTGTGATGCCACAATACCCCACCAAGAGCGATAAGTAAGACTCTATCTCAAAAAGAAATGAAATAAAATAAAATAAAATAAAATATAAAAAGTAGCACAGGAGAGACCGAAAGGCCACCATCGGGTCCCTGAGATGGCACAATCACACAGGGAGTAAAAGCAGAATTCATTCCAGAAGTTCAGTGCAGCTCAAAGATGTGCCCCCTCCCCACCCTCAGCTTGTGTGCTGGGTGACACCCTCTCTTTTGGCTGTCACTACTGTTGTCTAAAAATGTTATTTCATTGATATTAGAACAGAAGTGCCCCCTACAGATATCTGTACCCTAAAAATCCTGACGTGTCCCGCCTCCTTGATTTCTCTCATGAAAAATAGCCTGCTGCAACTACCCGCAAACTGCATGGGGACCGCGTGGTGGCTGTGCCAGAGCGTCCTCTGAGATGGGACCAGGAGACAGCGTGTCTGGCAGAGCCCTCAGGTGTGATCGCTAAAGGGTCACAAGGAGTCCGCAGGGTCTTGCAATCAGGCGGTATTTTAAGAGTAGAATTAATTTAGGTTATTTTGCTGGATATTAAATTATTGCCAATCCCCAAACTTCCTCTAAGATTATTTCTATAGAGATTTTCTTTAATGGAGCAATAAGCACACGGCCGGTTATTCATTTCTGGGCTGGTTGCAGACCTTGTCACGGGTGTGTCATCTCCTCCCTTGTTTAATTCCATGTTCACAGTGAATAACTCCATGGAGTTTCACTGCTGAGCAGTCTGATTCCCTGGTGTCTCCCCAGCAACTCTGCGTATCTTAATCTATCATTTGTAATTTACCATTTGAAATAGTTAACTTTTTTAGGAATGACAAAATAAAAGAGAACACTAGGATGTGAAGAGGCAAATGATATACAAATATATGAGTTTCACAAGGTGTAGGAGCAGGGAAGGGGGTGTGGGATCCTCCGTAGGAACACAGAAGCCTCCAGCTTTGTGTCTGGGCCACGTGCCCTTCTCCACTGCCCACTGCGGGAGACCCTTCACCTCTTCCCTCGGGGGCCCTCGGAGACTAGAAGTCAGCACTTTATGAGAAAAAAACGCCCTGCCTGCTTTCCCAGAACACTCACACTTTGGAAAAAATCCAGCCGAGTAACCCAGCACTGCAGCAGTGATGCCGCAGGCAGAGGCTGTGGGGACGCAGGGACTCAGCAGGACCTGCAGCCCCTCGGGCCCTGTCTGCTCCGGGCACCAGCACTGCTCTTCCAGGAGCATCAAAGGCGTCTCTGCCTCCCACCAGCCCGTGACAGCCACAGGCACTTCAGATGCCGAAGAAAGCAGAGGTCCCCAGAGCAGGGCGGTGGGGGTGGCTGCTGTGTGCAGGGTGAGGACACGGGAGGAGGGTGCTGGGTGGGCCTGGCTGCCGGAAAGGGCTCCGTGCGCATGAGTGCCTGTGAGACTCGGAGGGACCCTCCCAGCAGAGGAGAGGAGCGGGGCGGGAGCTGCTGGCTGTTTGCAGGCCGCTGTCCCTCTTCCCTGGCCCTCCAGGCTGGTCACTGAGGCACCGTCACCTCCCAAGCTGCGCTGGGGAACCTGTGTGTGTGAGCCCAGCATGGTCAACGAAAGGAAGTGGCGATTTTGCATCTACCCCCCCCCCCCCAGATTCAGTAGCTATAGACGTGACCCTGCAGTGACATGCTACTTTCAGAGCCTCATCCGATCTGGAGACAGCTTCCAGGAGCAGAGCTAGGCAGCAGCCTTGGAGGTTTGCAGACGAAGCAGAACCAGCCCTGTCCTTGCTGACCAAATGACCACACTGCTGTGTCACTAAGCATCATTCTGTGCAATCAACGGGACTTTGAACTGTGATAAAATATGATGTTTAACAGGTGACGGACTCTACCCTCCTGGGCATCCCCAGAAGCCCGCCAATGCGGGGACCCTCCAAGCCAGTGCCTCCGACAGCCAGGCAGCCTGTGCTGTTCCGTGTTCTCAGAGTTACAGAAGTATGGCTCGCTGTGAATTACATAATTTTGCCTTTTCCGACCAGAAAGAAGAAGGAAAGTGAGGAGACCAAGTGAGGCTGGCTGGGTTTCTGGCACCCTGGGCGCAGCCGGGCCTCCTGCTCGGCGCTTCACCACCTGGAGCCATTATTAGGCAATTCTGAGAACTTTTAAATGTTTGTGAGCATAGATGGCCACTGTGACTCTTCACAATGGATTTTGCAATTAATTTAAGTCACTATTTCCAGAATAAATCGCATGTGAGTCTTTTCCTCCGAAACCCTCTATTTTGGGAAATTTTAATTAGACAGAAAGCGAAGGCTGTCGCCTTGGTAGGAGGCAGGTTGAGTTCCCAAGGGAACCTCCTGGGCAAAACTCATTGTCTTGAGACTGGAGGTCTGGAGTCAGCAGCATCCACGATCGGGACTCAGCCTCTGGAGGCGGAGCCTGGAGCAGACGGTTGGTCTCTGCTGTCAGCCTCGAAGTTCACCGTGTGGTCCTAGGTGAGTCATGCCTTCTCCGGACCTCAATTTCCCCATCTTTAAAATGACAAACTGAGCTTCCCGTAGTCCCTCAGCTACCAAAATGCTAAGAGCTAAGATGACCCAGGACTCCACTGCTGGGTGTATGTCCCAAACATTGAAAACACATGTTAAAACAAAAGCTTGCACGTGGATGTTCAGAGTGATGCTGTTCACAATAGCCAGCAATTAGTGTGGGAGCAACGCAAGTGTTGGTCACCTGCAGAGTGGGCAAATCAGATGTGGTTGGGGCCCTGCCACAGAACAGAGTTCAGCCACAGAAAGGTATCCAGGACTGTCTGGATACCAGTGCATGAGGCTGGAAGCTAAGAAGGCAGATGAAAATGACTAATATTACAGGATTCCATTCATATGAAGTTGTCCCAAATAGGCAAATTCACACAGTGAAATTTGGGGGCTGGGGGGAGTGGTGAGGAGTGACTGCTGAACAGGTGTGGGGTTCCTGTTTGGGGTGACGAAAATGGGCTGGAAATGTACAGTGATGATGTTTGCACGGCAATGTGAATGTACTTCATTCCTCTAAATGGTGTACTTCAACATGGTTCAAATGGCAAGCTTTGAATTATAAGTATCCCACCATCATCACACACACACAAAAATCCTGTGACCCAGACCTTAGGGCTGTCTGGTGACCACTAGGCCTTGGAGTTGTGTGAAGCTGTCACTACCCGCCACTTTTCAGAGACACTCTCCAGTTTATCCATGGTTCGGTAGTTATCAATTATTCAAACTGTGCCTACCCAAAACATTTTCCTTTTGAAATCTATTTCCCAATGTGTTTATTTAAAACACACACACACACACACACAGGTGCCTCAAACACTTTTCAGCGCACACCGCTTCGCTCGCCCACCCTCTGTTTTGAGCAGCCTGTCCCTGCCTCCTGTTCTCCCACCCGGGGACGGAGCCCGAGAAGGTGGCCTCAGGGTTCCGCCCTGCTTGTGATCAACCCACAGATGAGTGCGGAGAGCTTTCTTCACATCTGCAGTGGGGGTGCTGGTCCATGCCGTGCCCACCTCAGTGACAGGGAAGGTCCACGGGGGTGGCCATGATCGTTCCCCCACCATGGGGCCCCCGAAGCCCAGACCAGTTCAGGGTGGCCCAAGGGGCTGGTGCTGGACGTGCGTATTCCGCTCTCTCGTGCATAGGTGATGCCCCCAGAAGAAAGGGACACCAGGAGGGTGGCACTAAATTCCCTTTGCCTTTCCTGCCCTGATCTGTTAACTCTCTGTGTGCTTCTAAACGACTCATTTTGGGGACATTGTCAAAACCTCCCACCCAAGAGGGCTGGGCTGCTCTCAGTGTCTCCTCAGCTGGGATCCAGTTCTGTGTCTTTTTTTTTTGGTCTCTTATATCGCTTTGGGTAGAGTGCTGTGGTGTCACAGCTCACAGCAACCTCAAACTCTTGGGCTCAAGTGATTCTCTTGCCTCAGCCACCTTGTAGCTGGGACTACAGGCACCCGCCACAACGCCCAGCTATTTTTGTTGTTGTGTTGTTTTTGTTGTTGTTTGTTTGTTTTAGCAGGCTTGGGCTGGGTTGGAACCCATCAGCCCCGGTGCATGTGGCCCGGGCCCTAACCGCTGAGCTATGAGTGCCGAGCAGAGTTCTGTGTCTTTTAAAAACACCATCACCTTGGGCAGCGCCTATGGCTCAAGGAGTAGGGTGCCGGCCCCGTATACTGGGAGTGGTGGGTTCAAGCCTGACCTTGGCCAAAAGTGCAAAAAAAAAAAACCCCACACCATCACCTTTGTGGTATTGTGCAGCCAGATTTTGAGATGTGCACAGAATTCTAAAGATACCCCTGGGCTCAGGGACAGTTTGCGGATCAGAAGAGGTCAGAGCAAGTCCAAAATCAAGAAGTCAAGTTGCTGAAACCAAAGATCAACTGCTCTGTGGTACTGTTGTCCGCTGTTCTTTGTGAAAGCCACCTGGGAGAGAGGGACAGAGAGGTCCCCAACTGCAGGTGCACCTGGTGCTTCTCTGATCAGGCCGTGTGGTTGGCTCTACAAGAACCTGGGTCACCACCGCCAGGCACATCTTGGTCTCTCAGCCCCTGTCAGTTGCCACCGCGTAGATCCCCTCGCAGCTGCGAGACCCCAGGCCCAGTGGCACAGTGGACCCTCTTTGATCCTTTCCCACGGCGTTCACATTGGCAACATGACCCACTTGCTTTTCCTTGGGGTCACGCAGCTCTTCTTTCTGGCCACTGCTGCTTCCTCGTAACTGTCCCAGGGGCTCTGTCATGTCACTGCAGCCAGCACCCTGGTCAGGGTTAAACTGAGGGGCTCTTCATCCTTTGGCTTTACCTCTGGTTTTCAGAAACTGCCCAGGTTCCATGAGCTCAGCTGCCTCCCGCCCAGTCCGTCTCACTGTCCCTGGAGTGGTCAGGCCCTGGGGTCAGCGTCCCTGTGAGCACACCTGCCCCCAGAACTGATGGACAAGTTGGGCTTCCTGAGGGAATCACTGCAATGGTCCCCAACTGGCCAGTGTTTCACTGTCTGTGGTTTCAGTTACACACAGTCAACCAGGGTCTGAAAATATTAGATGGAAAATTCCAGGAATAAACAATTGATAACTTTAAAATCGTGCACCATTCTGAGTCATGTGATGAAATCTCATCATTCCGCCTAGGATGTGAATCATCTCTTTGTCCAGCTCATCCCCACCAGGGCCACTGCTCGCCCTCTGGCCACCAAATAGCTCTCCCCGTTATCAGATGGAGAAGGCATGGTAGATGGAGGCTTGCTACCATCTGTGGGTCTAGGCATCCACCCGGGGTCTGGCAACATATCCCATGGATAAAGGGAGATGCCTGTAAGTTTGTCACACTGAGGTCCCATTACAGCTAAGACAGTCGCCTGCAACTGCGGGCTACCGTGGATCGAGTACAGAGGTGACATTCAGAACAGTCCTGTGGATACCAGCGTTGAACTCCCAGTGACCTGAAGTGATATTTGCTAATGTAGGACCTTTGTGGAATCTGGTTCCTAAAACTGATCATTCAAAGTATAGCAAGTGTAAATCATAAAGAAAACAAAGTCTGATGAAATTAAAATTCTAAACTTCTATATTCCAGAAAACTATGATAATCAAAAATTTTTAATTAACCAGGAAGAAAATATTTACAACCTATTTTTATAATGGGTCAATAATCTCACTAGACAAAGAACCCCAGTTTTTAAAAGACAATTACATTGCAGAAAACATGGGCAACCAATGTGAATTCACAAAAGAAGAAATTCTTTTGGCCAATAAACATCTGAAAGGTGCTGAACTTCAATAGGAATCCAAGAAACTTGAAATAAAACAAGGTGATAAATATAATTTATCTCTGGACTGGAAAAAATACAATTATAATCCCCAGTGTCGAGGAAGGTGTGAGGAACTTGGCCGTCTTTTCCCCGACAGTGGGAAGGTACAGTTTGTCTTCAGGGCCTTGGACAGTAGGTAAGGAAAGATTTAAGATTGGAGATACCCCTTTGAGTGAGCCATTTCCACTTCTAGGAATTATTTAAGTGGAGAATGACAGATTTGCATAGCAACAAAGAAATTCATGTCCACTTCATTAATATTAATGAAATATTTCAAACGTCCTGGGAAATTGTTGGGATAAATTGTGGTTCATCCACATACCGGAACACAGTACAGCCAGAGGCTTTGTGTTGTTAGAGAATGTTTAATAATGGGAAGGCAGTGGATATGGGAAGGGAAGATGGATGCTGATTTCATCAGCTTTCAGATTAGAAAGCTGAAGTGTGTGGGCTGACACAGGACTCTGTCCCTGGTGAGAGTGGCGAAAACGAACGTCCCCGGGCCACGATGTGAAAGCAAGATCTTTCTTTCCTTTACGGGTGTCTTTACTTTCAATTTTCTATGAAAACCCTTTACCACTTTTGCAACTTGAGAAAACAAACAGACGATGGACGCTTTCTAAAGACAGACACCAGCAACCCCTTCTCAGGAAGACTCAGCCGCCGCACCTGCCAGTGGGCTCAGAGCACGGCCTGAGGGTCCTCACTCGAACTGTCACTCAGTATTAGGTCTTGGGCTCTGGTCTTACAAAATGAACTTTTGTGTCTCTGCAGTCTACCAGTAGAGACCCTGTCATTTCACCTGCTGTCTGCAAGATTAGGGTAACATGCAAGAAATGCATGCAGAATGTGCCTGATGGCCCCTGGGCTGCCTGGGGTGCAGAGCCACCAGCCCGTGTGTCTTTAGCTCTGCTGGTGCTGCCCTTGCCAGCCAGGCTTCCCCTGTGAGCAATGCTGACAGGAACGGTGTGCTCATCCCACACGCTCACTTTTCAGCATCCTCACTTGTCCTTTATTTTTTTTTTTTAACTCCTCTCTATATATTTCGGGACATAGAGTCTTAATCATAAACTACTTCAGATTTGGGGAAGCAAGTTCAAAAAGTACAGTGAACCCCTGAACTGCACCCCGGGCCCAGACTGAGCAGAGGTGCTCTGTGGGGCCCTTCCCTGACTCTACGGGCATGGTGCTCCCTGTGCCCCTCGCTCTGGCTTCTGTGGTGGATGGCAAATGCTCGGGGCTAGGGAGGGGTCCGCTGTGCCGTGGAGTCAGCCCATGTTCCCGGAGCCCGTGGTGTGCCACATTCTCCAGGCCCCTGTCTCAGCTGTTTGCAGCCTGCTGGAGAGAGGAGTCACTAGGCCGTGCCTCGCGGGGCTGGGGACCCCCCAGGCACCGATCTACGTCCTGGAGGGAGGAATCACCAGGCCGTGCCTCCTGGGGCTGGGGACCCCCCCCCCACCCAAGGACTGATCTGTGTTTTCTTTCGGGTTCTTAGCCATAATCTAATTTCTGTTAGGCCTATCTTCCTTCACACCCTGGGCTACATGTGATGCATATTTTGGCAAATTCTGAGACCACACTTGCCAAATGACTGAATCTTTCTCAGAGACATGGCTGAAATATCTGTAAGTTTCCATAGCACGTGGCCTGGCCTGGGGGCCCTTCAGTCTCCCTCTGCTCCAGGCAACACAGCAGTGTATGCCAGTCTGACAGCCGCTCAGGGAATTGCCTAATTCTCAATTCGAAACCACAGATGCCTTTTACTGTGAGACATAAAGAAACCAAGAGGTTAACGGCCGGGTTCATCCCCCTTCCACGGCCCCCCGCATGAATCAGAGCCGACTGGGAGCCGAGTGACTCAGAGCCGTGGCTTTTTGTCTTCTGGCTTTGTAAGTAAACGGAGAGAGCAGGAAGATGTGAACGGGCCAGGCCCAGATTGCAGCAGGAGGGAGGCAGCTCCCAGCTCCAGGGTGCACCCCACGAGGCCCCAGGGAGACCAGACTGTACAGAGGTGGACAGGCTGGTGGCCCAGGGGCCCAGCAGCCAGTGGGCAGGGATGGGCAGCTGGTGGAGACACTGTCCTGAGGTCCACTCGGTGCAGGATCTGCCTGGACACAGGAGCAGCCCTGCCCAGTGCATGGCCCCACCCCTTGCACCCCCACTCCCTGGGAAATGCCCAATGGGGCTGTCCCCTTCTCTGAGTGCCTGTGAAGGGTCTTCAGGGGTTTCCCCCTCCTTGGGAGCTTCTGCGTCCGGGCCGATCTCGGAAGGTCTCGAGTGCAGAGTGTGAGGCAGGGCCAGGCCTCCTCATCCACTGGGGAGCAGAGGGTTCCAGAAGTCCCTAAGCGTGCAGCTGTGGGCCGAGAGGGAGACGTGTCAGCGTGTGGCCCAGTGGGCCCTGCCACCCCCAGGCCTGGAGGCAAAGCCATCCGCGGGGCCTGTTCTCTCCCCCAGCAAACTGGTGTTAAGGGTTAGGGAAACCCGGGCAGAGGAAAAGTCCACCCAGCAGCCATGACGAGGACTGGGCGGGTGTGATTGTTTTAATTTTTTACTTTCATTTCCCAGACAGGGAAACTGAGGGCCTCAGTCACTTGGCGGAGGTTATCAAGCCAGCAGTGGGCAGAGCCGGAAAGAGAGCCCAGGGGTCTCGTACTTCCTATGACGTCTAAAACACGAGATTCCCCTCCATTGCAACACGGTCCAGCGGCTGCTGAGACTGGTCCTGGCCCCGGAGCCACTGTCCGTTTCACGGGACGTTAGAGACAGGCTCTTCCTGCCTAGCGAGGGAGGCCTGGGTGCCTCTGGGCACCTGCGGCATTCCTGCACCCCTGAGGGCTGCTTTTGGGTGACCTGACTTGCCAGCTGCCTGGCGAGGCTGATGCTGTGTGGCGAGCAGCCCTGCTGTGTCTGTGCCAGGATTCACCTTGACAGACCAGGTGCTGTTCGCCTGGGCAACAGAGCCTCCAGGTCTGGGGGGCATATCAAACATGCCCCATGCCTGTGCTCCAGTGAGATGTACATGAGACATACATGTGAGGATTTCTGACCTCCCATACTCTGCAGAACCAGCCTGTGAGCTCACAGGGCCCAGGGCAGAGGTGCCCGGAGCTGCCGAGCACTCAGCGTCTGAGCCTTTTGGCTTGTTGCCCTGCTGCGCTGTCAGAACCACCTCCCTCCTAAGTGGAGAGCCCCTGCCCTCCATCATGAAGCTCTTTTTAAATGTGTGGGAATAATAAGCTGATGGAAGTTCTATCGGGAGGAGAGCGCACACTCTGTCTACACGAGGTCAGCTCGTGTGATCAGATGTCACTCCCAAGGAGCGACCGCCTCTAGCAGTGCATCACGGCCGCCCGGCAGGGGCCAGACACCCTTCATCCTGGTCCCATCTCCCTGAATCTGCTGTGCCCCTCTCTAGGCCATACCCCATGCCGTCAGCCTGGGTCACCTCTTCCCAGTCCCCTAGACCATAAACGCCGTGGTGTGAGTGATGTGCCCCGCACAGTGTCTGGCATGACCTGGACCTGTCATGCTCCCCACCCACTGCCAGCAGGGTGGCTGTGCTGCCTGGCCCCAACCCCTGTTCCCTGCTGGCCCAGGGAGCTGGTGGCTGACAGAGCCCACCTGCTGTCCTCTGGATCCTGCCACCGTCCTGCGTGGTGCCGCAGTGCACGCAGGGCCACTGTTTCCGTGCTCCACACCCTGCTGGTCCCTGTTACACCCCCTGGGGGTCGAGTGCACATCTGTCTGGTGTTACCCCATGAGCACCTTCAGGGCTGCATCCTGGTCCTTGTGCCTGGCCCAGCCTATGCCCCATGTGGGTGGGGGTCCTGGGGACCACTCTGTTTTACACAAAGAAATATCTGTGTCTGACATGAAGGCACATTTTCTCGGTGCCAAAGTCGTTATCTGTGATGTACGGTTCGCTAGCTGCGTTCTGAGAACATTCCTGGCAGCCCAGATCTGTGCTCACTGAGGACAGAAGAGCCAGTGGCTGTTAGAGAGAAGGAGGCTTTAAAGTTGAAGGCACTCCAGCCCCAGACTGCCCTCTGAGAGGGACAAAGGGAGAGGGCTAGACTGACGCTCACACCACAGCATTGGCTGGCAGGAGATATTCGGGGGGCACTTCTGGATCTGGGCTGGGGGTTGGTTTGGGGGAGTGCAAGTGTAGAATGTCTGTTCTTGTTTTCCCAGTGAACGTGTGTACACACACACACACATACACATGTGCACACATGCATACGTGTGCACACGTGAACCCCTGCACACATGCCCACACTTGCACACATATCTCAGTACGCTTTCTTTCATAGCTTTGGGGCTGTGGGCACAGTAAAGAGATGCCCTGCCTGGCCCCTGGGTGGGGCAGGGAGACCCGTGGCCTTCACTAAGCAGGGCAGAGCTCCTTCCCCAGGCTGGAGGACACCCTGCCTGCCCAGGGGTGGTGCCTGCAAGGGCCTGACCACCAACAGACAACCACATGGAGGGGAGGCTGAGTCTGGACACTGGCCAGACACCGGTATTTTCCATGTAACTCTCCATTTCTGAAGTGGAAAATGTCGAACTGTTCTGGTGGGAAAGCAGGCCGAGGGCCGGGATGAAGCACCCCTCAGGGCATCAGAGGAAGACAAGTGGAGCCAAAGGGTGCGATGGGCCAGATGGGGCCAGGGCCTGGCGGGAAGAGGAGCTCAGGAGGTTAGGTCAGCTCGGAATGTGAGCAAATGAATGAAGTGTAATGGAAGTTCAAAGGAAAACTGCAGTCCAGGAACGTGGCTGTGTGCCTGAGTCACCTCCCTGACCCGTACCATGACCAACAAAGACTGCGTTCTTCAGACATCAGCTCCCTGCCCAGTCGGCTGCAGCATCGGCTCCTGGTGGGCTTGGGTCCGCACCTGGACATCATCAGGCTGTTCAGAACAGAGCCCTGTGGAGCCCTGGGCCTTCCCTCGGCTGCAGGCTGGAACTGGCTGGCTCCAGGCCCAGCCTTGCCCTTCCCTCTGCTGGGAGCCCCCACCCCTACTCTGGTAGACATTGGGCTCCCACCTAGATTCTGCACAAAACCCAGACCCATCCACTTTGGTTCAGAGGCAGAGCTGTGGGTCTCGGCAAGGGGTGGGTTTGTCTCAGTCACACTATCATTAGACTGGATGCAGGAAACTTGTTCCCTAAGCATCCCAGCTCAAAGTGGCCCTGACAGTGCTGGTGTAGTAAGCCATGGTCCAAGGCTGATGATTCTCCAGGGCTGCCCCCTCTACACACACACACACTTACTGGACTTTGTTGCCACACTCTCAGACCTTGCTGGCCGGGCCCAGTGTGGTGGAACCAGGACTCATTCTCACAGCTCAGCAAGGATGAAGGGAACCATGTGTGCTGGGCTCATTGTGGGCATTTATATCTTATATATATTTAAATATATAATATATATTTATATATTCAATCCCCAGGACTGTGTGTGACCAGGAAGGGTCATTCGCTTGCATTTTCTAGAGGCAGAAAGAGGGTCAGTAGGTGCCCAGCATCTGGGTGTGGAGGCAGCCTGGGCCTTCTGCCATGCAGCGCCTTCTCCCAGCCTTGAAGCTCATGAAGAGAGAATGGCACTGTCCCGTGTTCGCAGGGGTGTCTGGTGTCTGCACGGACCTGGCTGGTTTGGAGATGTGGAAGTTGGGGAATAAATCTGGTGGCCCAGCACAGCCTGGGCTGGACACTGTGCTTGGGCCTGTCCACCAAGAGCAGCTCTGTTGGGGCTGGCCCTAGGGATGGAGGGCAAGGTCAGGGTACTGAGGAGGGATGAGGCTGTGACTGTGCTATCCGTGACAGTGGTAGGCAGTAGCTGGCTCAGGCTGGCGTGGGGAAGGCAAAGGCTTGACAAGAGGAGGTCAGGGAGGACTCACTGAGAGGACAAAATCGACTCGCGCGAAGCTCACTTATAAAGTGAGCACCAGGGATATACTTGCAAGGAGTGGGGAGCAGTTCCAGTGCGGCCACGAGCACTTTTAAAGAAGGGGTTGCACAGGAAGTGCTTATTCGCTGCTGCAGAGACGGGATTCTGTGCTCTCAAAAGGAACAGTGTGGGATCCCTCAGGAAAACCTTTGGGAAAGAGGCATAAAAGCAAAACAGGCAGACAGTGCCCACCAGACCTGAAACCTCTGTGCATCAAAGGACGTAGGCGGTGGAGAGGCGACCTGTGGAGCGGGAGGAATACTTGCAGGTCACACATCCGAGATTAGTGTCCAGAACACATAAACAACTCCCACAGTTTAACAACAAACTCAGAGAACTTGAACAAAAAATGGGCCGGGGCTTGAGAGACATTTCTTCAACGATGACACACAAATGGCCCAAACCATGAAAAGATGCCTGGTATCACCGAGGAGAGACAGGTCCCAACCACAGTTGGACACACCTCACGAGGACGACTTTTATTTGTTTAACTAATAAATGCAGACACACACACAGCAGAGGAAAGCAGACCGGTGAGGATGTGGAGGACCTGGAGCCCCAGAGCACAGCTGGTAGGAAGGGAAGCTGTACGGAGACCCTCAGATACGAAACACAGAACCACCAAGTGATGCAGAAGCTGCTGGACCTGCGCCACCCAGTGAGCCAGAGTCCCACCCAGGCTTGCAGCAGCATTGTTCCTGGGGGCTGAAAAGTCAGACCCAGGGTGGTCTCCGTAGGAAACCTCACTGGCCTTATAACGAAGGGAGATTTGACAGTGAGGAATGTGATGAGGGCTAGAGGACGTCACCTAAGTGGAATGAGGTGGTTAGTAAAAGAAGCAGTGTAGGATTCTGCACGTGTGAGGGTCCCAGAGTCGTCGAGTGCAGAGACAGGCAGGGTGGCAGCTGCCAGGGGTTAGAGGGTGGGGAGTTCATGTTTAATGGGGACAGGGTTTCACTCCAGAAGACGAGAGCGCTCTGGAGATGGATTGACCATGTTGATTCTGTACAACTGTGAGAATGTGCATGAAGGCACCAGGCTGTGCATTTAAGAATAGTTACGACCTGTGTGTGTGTGTTTTGCTACAATGAAACCCCAAACGTTTTCACAAGTTGTTGCCACCATGTCAGCTAGAAGCTGGTGACCTGGGCAGGGGTCCAGCCACGATCCTGTTGCCCCACATGCTCTGTGACCTGGTGGTGTCACTTCCTTTGACAGGACCGGGTGGCATCCCAGGATGGTTCCGGCTGTTTGGGGCCAACTTTTATGCCCTTAGGCGTGTTACTCATTTGATGCTTAACCCAGCAGAGTGGGTGTTCCGGCCACCACGCCGTGATGAGGTCTGGGCGGGACGGTGACCTGTGCTGTAGGCCAGGGCGAGGACCAGGCCAGCAGAAGGGGCGTGGTGGGTCAGAGGACTGTGTGTTAGAGCTTCCAGCACATTCCACTTGGAAAAGATGCTTACAGACTTCCAAGAAGGTTGAGTCCAGGTCTTCGTAGAAATTGGACCCTGAGACTGTGCTTTGGTTTATCTGCACTTAAATCCACTAACATTTGGCGAACGCTGTGAAGGGAAGGGTAATATCTTTCTTGTCTAAGCATTGAGCTAAATGTCTCTTAATCTGATACAGATACCAGTCTTCAAGTTCATTCAGACAAAAGGTTTCAGATGCTTTTGGAACTGTGAGTTATTAAATAGCATCTGCCTATGGGGATCCTAGGCCTAGCCAGGAGCAGGCCCTGGGGCCAGCAGGGGCCCACTGGACTTCTGCAACTGGACAGTTTGCTGAACAGAGGGCTAGTGTTGTCCCATTCTACAGATGGAAAATCTAGAGGTCATGGTCACATGGCCCAGAAGTTCATTCTCCACAGGATGCTGTCGAGTAGCTGGTCTGACTATGTGGTGGTGCTGTGAGCTCGGCGCCCTTCCTTCAGGCTATGCACACATTTATTGGGCACTGACTGTTTGTAGTCCTGTGTTTGGTACTGGAGATGTAAAGATGGCTGTGATCTGCTCTTTCCCACAGAGGAGAGGGAGACAGAGAGGAGAGCCAGCCCCTGTAACAGCTGCACATAGGGGCTTTGCCACAACAGTTTGCAGACAAAGAAGAGATGGGTTAGTTCTGGACACAGGGAGGAAGACCACACCCAGGAGTGGTGCTCTCGTGGATTTGCCGTTTGTTTAACAAATAAATGTTTGTTGAGCGTGTCCCACATGCTGGGCTGCACATCAGAGGCTGGGATGCAGAGGGAGGAAGCTGGGGCACTCACTGTGGCTGGGAAGCTTGCTGGGGAGGGGAGGACAGAGCACACGTGGGGTCGGTGACCACAGGAGCAGAGAAGAGGACAGAGGATGGGGGAAGCAGGAGGCAGGTGTCCTGAGGAACCTGCGAGGTTTCTCGGAGGAAGGGAATGCTTCAGCTGAGAGAAGGTGCAGGGGCGTCCTGCCCGATGGAGGACTAGGCATGGAGAGCAGAGCGTGGCAGCGGGTTGGCTGGAGAGGGCTCAGTGTGCACAGGCATGAGCCCTGTGGTCTGGCATTCTCAGGACGTGCACACCATGTGCAAAGAATACACCACGGGAAGGCAAATTTGGGCCTGAATGCCCCATGCCAGGGGCGGGCAGGAGCAAAGTTGGCCCACGATTCACACTTGTCTTGGAAAGATTTGACAAGTGGGCCTATGAAGGATGCTCTGGAACTTCTCATTGCCAGAAGCAAAATAACAAAGACAGTTTGCTCACGTCTCGCTCAGGAGAAGCTGGAGCCTGTGATCCTCCTCTGCCATCCCTGACCCCAGAGCCAGATTGGCGACTCAGTCTAACCTTGCTGAGTTTGGTTAGGGAAAAAAACCATCCCTTGCAGTGCCCTCCCCAGGCCACAGTCTATGTCTTGGAGGAATTAGGGACCTGTTTGGAAGACCTGGGGCAGGAGAAGGTGGGCCCTATTCACGGTGACAGACGGAGCAGGGATTCTCTATAAATGGGGGCAGAGCCCACCCCTGTGGGATGTGGGCCACGCTCTCCTGAGGGTGCAGGGACCAGGGAGCTCAGGGAGGTCGCTCTGGGAGATCAGCAGCCACCAGGACTCAAAGGAAACCCAGCTCTCAGTGAACACAGTGCCCAGATGCTGTCATTCAATCCTCCTGCCTTACAAAGTCCAGGAAATGAAAATCTAATTTGCTTAAAAACTCAACTTTCCTGCTGTGGGTATCTAAATTTTACATGCAGTATTTCTCCTTAATTCTACATTATTGGGCCTTAAAACATGCAATTTAGTTACTTAATGTTCTTCTTATGCAAAAGAATAGGACAAATGTGCAGGACGCAGGCCAATGTTACACTGCACTGGGACTAGGTCTCCACAGTGGACTGCCGAACTTTCTAAGAGGTTTGCGTCCTGCTGGGAATCCTTTCTCCTGCTGAAGTGGGTCTGCATGGGACCCACCTCCAGGCCCTGTCAGTCGGCAGCAGGTGCTTTTATGGTGCTTTGCGCCTTTCCCTGGAGTCTGCAGTGGCGCCCTCCCTGCCAGGCCACGGTCAGCGTCCTGTGGATGTCTGTGGGATTCGGGGAGGAGAGGAGCCTGCCCAGGGCTCCTGGAGGCACCTGGTTTGTCCTCCAGGTGCGACTGAGTCCTCACCGATGAAGCTGGGCTCTGACTTGAGGTTTCCTTCTCTCTGGACCCTTCCCTGTGGATCCCCTGTCCCCTTCCAGGCTGTGCTCATGACTTCAGTGGAAAGCGTGAGGGGACAGAAGGAATGACAGCGATCCGGGGAGCAGCTGGCTGGAGGATTGCACAGACTGTAGAGCATGAACAGCCTGAATGGATTTATTTTTCTCTTGCTACCAGAGGACTCAGCACAGAAAACTGGAAATATATCTGTGGCCTTCTCGTCTCTCACATGGTTTGGCCCAACTGGGCAAATCCTGGCACAAGAGTTGAGGCATCTGGGGCCCGTCGTTGTCTCTGGCCACAAAGGACCCAGCTCCGTCTTCGTTCCGGGGTGATCCCTGGTGGACACTGAGCTGGCAGATAAGAGGACAGGTGCCCTGCTGGCTCAGCTGAGGAGACAGCCGGTCCAACCCCCCAACAGTGCTGCCCGCTGGGATAGACTCTGCTGTGCCCCCAGCAGCTTCTTCCCTGGGGGGAAACGGATTCAGCCAAAAGATCAAAGAAGAGAAATTTAAAAGTACACGGGCTGCTGGCCAGCCAACCCCGTGAGGTTTTGCTTTATTTTGCACGTAGCTGGCACTGGTTGGCTTGTTAGGAGACTGTGTGGGATTGTGCAGCACCTTGTAATAGAGGTTGGCTTCCGACAGCTAGAAGTCTGCAAACAGAAGGGGGCCAGGAAAGTGCCGTGAACTTCAGCTCCCTGACCGGGTCACGGGAACGCCATGAATCAGGCAGGCGAATTCCCTGGTGTCAGTCACCGGCTGAGTTTCTGGGGGTCATGGCTGTCTGTGCATCTCTCCCTGTCCCCAAGTACCAAAAAAATAAATAGATGGAAAGGTTACTCCACAGATCCTTGGCAACAGCCCCTGGAAAGCACAGCTTTGTCCTGAGTGAAAGTTTGCTTCAGAAGATTCTGATGCAATAGAGAAAAAAATAAATAAGGCCGGGGAGCTGGCTGCTGTGGGCTCTGCTATCTTCAGGAGAGAAAAGCCAGGGCACAGGGGCCTGCGGCCACGCGGCCCCCAGACCAGGGTTCAAGGCCTCACCCTACTTGCTAGCTGTGGATGTGGAGGACCCTGGTAGGAAAAAGTCTATAGCACTAAGCTGTGCTCACTAGAAACCCTCTGGCTGCCTGGCCCCCGCTCCCCTAGGGGTGTGGGGGTGGCCACTAAGAGGGTCAGTGATAGCTGAACTTCTGAAATCAAGGCAGGGTCTTCCACGGGCAATAGGGGACTGTCAGTGGCTCAGAACTCCCTTTCTCCTAGGAATTCAGCAATTGGGAAGAGTAAAACCTAGGGAAAAAAATGGCTGCAAAATATCTCATGAACTGCCTCCAAAAGAGATGTCCAGCTCGAAGCTTTCTGTCTGGGTCCCTTCCTTCTGCTCTCAGTTACTAAGCACCACCGGTGTGTCAGGCTGGGATGCAGTGACGGCACAGAGACAAAGCCCCGCTCTGGGGGACAGTCCCCAACATGACAGAAACTCAGTTGAAAGAAGGAAAATGTGAAAACATCTCAGAGCATGCTACCAAAACCTGTCAAGGGTAGGGAAAAATCTGTCTTGTTAGGAGCTTAGATTAGATTCTAGGTAAGTTATAGGAAAAATAAATTCAGCAGTATTTCTAAAGAATAGGGCACTGTGAACAAGAGAGTGTGTTTATGGAGTGCAAGGCAGAACATTCAGACACTTTGCCAGGGTTTTGACTTACTTTGGCCAATATGCAGCAAAAGCATTTATATGGCTCAGATCCTATGAATCAGGCTTGTAATTAAGCACATCTATAGTCAAAAAGGAAATAAATAGCATTATCTCTGTACAGTTACATCTGTAGTCAAAAAGGAAATAAATAGCGTTATTTAGATAGGTACTAAAAATGCATTTGAGAAAAATTTAACATATTTCTGATATTAAAACCTCTTTTTCTGATATTTCAAATCTTAATAATTCACAATAAAAAGGTCCTTCCATGAGAACTCCTGTCGCTCAGTGGTTAGGGCACTGGCCACATGTACCAGGGCTAGTGGGTTTGAACCTGGCCTGGGCCTACTAAGCAACAACAAAATAGTTCTCCCTTATCTTCACAAAGAGTACCTATTCCAAAACCTGATGTAACACTCAAGTTATTTGCATAACAGTAGGATTCTTGCCAACATAATATTTTATAACATTATTTTGAACTTCGAAAGTGATTCTCTAAAACAAGAAAAAGAAATTGACACAGGACTATAGGTAATCAGGAGATAAAACAATTGCTATTTGTAGATGATACTTTAAGTTCCTCATCCCGTGATCACAAAAAGAAATCATTTCAAAATCATTAGAGCTAATGAAACAATTTAGAATAGAAGCTGATTAAAAAGGGAAGGTAATATTTTAAAAACATTCTCGCACACTATCGATAACAGATTCAATCACACCCTGAAACAAAACAAAAAATGTGTAATACCTGCATTTGCTTCATGAGAAATGTGCAGGACTTTTACAAAGAAAAATCTTTCCTCTGGGAAATCTGCTACGATATTTTTTTGAATGAGGTGCTCTATTGACTATTGGGCTGTTTGGAAATACGTGGGATGTGAACAAAGCATTTCTTTCCCAAGTTGATTCTCATATTTAATAAAATCTTAATTTGACATAATTATTCTCAATTGCACATGGAAGATTCAGACAGCAGACACATCCAAGAAACTTACAAAAAAGACGTGAGGCCGATGGTCCCATGTTGCCAGAGACGGCATTTCAGGGCATGAGCGTAGAGATCCCGGGGGCACACCTGGGGACCAGACAGAAAACAGAACAACTCGGGGGCAGCCCTGACATTTGTCCTGCTCAGACACAGAGTAGAGGGAATGGTGCCCGTGAGGAGGTCTGGGGGTCACTCGGAGCATAACTCCACAGGCTGGCGTGGAGCAGCTCTTCCCAAGAACAGCCACGGAGGTTGCCAAAAGGTTGAAATTCTCTTGGTCGGTCAATGGCGCAGCCCGGCTACCGCCTCCCATGTCTGTGGCCCACAGCTCCACCGCCGACGCCTGGATCTCTCTGCACAGTGGGGCTCTGGATGCTGCAGTGTCCACTTGTCAGAGCCTGAGAGCAGGCAGTCGCTTCTACCTCCCACAGTCCCTGTCACCTTGACCTTCTCCTGCAGTTTTCTGATCCAGAGGTAAACAGCAGTCAAAGAGGGTAAAGGCCAGCGCCTCAGAGAGGAGGAGAAGGCAGCGTCTCGTCCGGCCCGCGGGGCCTCCCAGTACGTGGAGGCCACAGAATCCACAGACGTGCTTAGACGTGCAATCCTCAGGCCAGCCTGTGGGGACCCAGGTCGCTTCTGGCACTTGCTGGCCAGACTGACACAGTGCAGCATGGGCCCCATCTTTTTTCCTAGTGAGGTTGTGCTCCCCATCTAATCTGGAGTGTGCTCCGACAGGTGGTAACACAGGATGAAAACATTTCCTCAAGAGCAGCTGTGGCAGGTGGGTCTAGTTCTGGAGGCCGACCAAGTGCAGCCCAGCGGTGGGGCCTGGGCTGGACACGCCAGGCTTCCCCCCTCATGCAACACTTCCAGAGGTGACTTTCCTTCGAAACATTTCGTTAAGTGTTAACACCAGAGGTCGTGGGGAGAACTCGCCTAGTGGGTTAGGTGAGGACATGTGATCTTGCAAAAGGGCTAAAACCTCAAGTAATGAAAATGAGACTATAATTAAGAAAAATTCTGATTGTAAATTATCAAATGGCAACGAGAGGTACTTTTAACGAGCACAAAAGGGCAAGAAGGGGTTGCCTTGGCCGTCTTGGGTGGACCCACAGTGTTCCTGGAGGTCTCCCACTAAGACTGTGCACTTTTTCCGTGTGGGGGTCCAGCCTTGCCAGACCTGTACCATTGTGTGACAGAGGGGCTTGGGGTCAGGGCCGCTGAGCACTCAGGAATCAGGGTTGTGCTGGGCCAAGTAGGGGTGGGTAGAGTATCAGAAGTGATGGCCTGTTAACCAAAGGCTATCCCAGCCTGCCAGCCAGGACAGTCCCGATTTCCTCCTGTTCTGCAAATGTCATTATTAATCGTGCCCCTTTCAGTCCCAAAGAGTCCCACTTTACGTGATGAACTGCGTGGTCTGGCCCTTACACGCCGACCTCCTGGGGCTACCCCGCCCCCCGCTATACCTGCTGCAGTGTCGGGAGAACCACTTGAACCACTTGTGGAGTTTTCTCAAATGTCCACCTTGCCCTGCCCTGACCCATCCCAACATGCCCAGCTAGGAGGACATGTACCAAAAACCACTGCCCTGAACACAGGACTCTGGCATTAGGCTGTGGTTGTCCTGGGATGCTCTGCTGTCCTGGGTCAGGCCCCAGCCTGGGCTGTGGGCATGCACTGCTCCACGGGACCCTGCCTGATCAGGCCTCACCCTCGGAGCTCCTGGACGTGTAGAGGGGGTGGCCGTGCTGGTGCACTGCAGGGCAGGGAGGGCAGCCTAGAGGAGGTGTCCGCCCCCCACCCCTGGGCTTGGAAGACCCAGGCCACTGCCGGGGGAGGAGGGAAAAGACTCCCCAGGAAGAGAGGGTGGGTGGGCCTCGTGTACAAACGGGAACGTGGGAGCCAGGGAGGCCCAGACTGATACCCCGACTCAGGCTCTGCCCCCAACACAGGACGGCGGGCCACAGAGAGAGACAGAGACAGCAGGCGGAGAGGCCAAGCTCCCAGAGGTGGGAGAAGCAGAGAGGGTTGTGTGGCTCTCACTTGGAAGGGACCCCCTGCAGTCGCTGGGCAGGGTGGCAGTCAAGGCCCAGAGGGAATGACTTCCCGACGGAGAGTTCAGGCCCTGTGGGCAGAGGAGGGACCTCGGACAGCCGTGGCCCACCAATTTTCCAGGCCATTGTTGACCGTTAGTGTGCGTATTAAGTGAGCGTGTGGCCACGTCGAGGTGGGCAGCCTGTGGCGCTTGTGTCCTTCCTGCCAGCTCAGGCTGCGTGTGCTCACGTCATCCCATGGGGGATCCTGGAGAAAGTCAATTCTACCCCCATCTCGGAGCCCTCACTGCCCCTCCTCCCACTCATTTAGTCATTCCTTCATTCATGCCCTTGGCCTGCCCAGAGAGGCGTCCCAGCAGCAAGGACGTCCCCTGGCAGGGCTCCTGCCCACCTGGGCAGGACAGTGTTTTGTTACGGGTGGTCTCTATCTCAGCTGCCCCGCTCACGTCACCGTAGGAGGCCTGTGTCTGTGAGCACGAGGCAGAGAGTATTTTCCAGGGGAGCCACCGGCCTTCAGATAGGAGCCCGGGCATCACAGGGCTGCAGGGAGGGGCTGGTGTCCCCACCTTGAGCCTGGGCTTCCCGTCCACATAAGCCCTGGGCATACAGCAGCCCCGCCATGAAAGGACTGACCACTTCGCACCTCTCGCTGTCTCTCTGCTCTGTGCCCCGCCGTCCTATGTTGGGGGCAGAGCCTGAGTAGGGGTATCAGTCGGGGCCTCCCTGGCTCCCAGGTTCCCGTTTGTACATGAAGCCCACCTACCCTCTCTTCCTGGGGACTCTTGTCCCTCCTCTCCCAGCAACAGCCTGGGTCTCCCAAGCCCAGGAGTGGGAGGAGGACACCATCTTTCCCAGAAGTGTGGCCGTTCCAAGCCTCGTCCCAGCCCCCAGGGTGCCCACCTGTGTTAACGCCTTCTCAGAGCCACGGAGACTGTAAAATGAGGTGGCGGCTGGAAAACAGATCAGGACTTCTGTTCCCCTTTTATGCTGCAGCCCAAACAGAAATGCAAAAGCTTGTGTCCCTTGCTGCGCCAGGGTGCCTGGCCCCCTGGCACAGACGGCCTGCCGAGAATGTGTGAACTTAATCTGGGGTGACGTGGCCTCCTGCTATGGTCCTTGTCGTCCTGACTCCTATTGGTCTCCCAGGCTGCAGCCACCAACACGCCTGCTCAGCTGCCTCTATGCCCTGGCTTCCTGGCTAGGAGTTAATGATCTGTAAAAATACTTAAATTCATGAGAAAAACTCCTTCTTGAAGGGGCAACTGTGCTTGTAACTTAGTCATTTTGCCCCACGACGAGACTTCCTGGGAGTCCATCTGTTTGGAGTCCTGGGTGTGATGATGTGATTTCAGAAGTCCTCCGAGAACACAGGATAGGATAGTATTTCTGAGTTGCTCTCCCGGCAAACTGGGGTGGTCCTGGTTGCTCAGAGCTGAGCACAGGTAGGTTCGGTGCAGGTGTGCACCCCCAGGACGGATGGGGCTCAGGGGAGCGTTCATCCTGCGTGCAGGTGTCTGAGCCCTTCTGGGTTTTAACACCGACCCCTCCAGTTCTGGGGGATGGATGTGAACACTCCTTCCGTGATTTCCCCCTGGCTCTGTTTTTCTGCTAATTGGACTAAAAACCTGAGCGAGGCCTCTGCGTTTCGGGCCCTTCCTTTTCTGCTTTGTTACTCACTTGGGCAGCTCTAAGCACACCGGGAGAAGCTGCGGGGTTTATGCGACTTGTTTTATTCCCTGGGCGGGGCTGGCTAGGGTCCCTTCCTCTGTGGAAGTCGCCGGGAGGACTGTACCCCTCACGCAGTGGGAGCTGCCAGAGCCCCGGGTGCTGTAGACGGTTCCTTTTACCGCGTTACTCATTTTTGAATTCTCTGCTGATTTAAAATCCGCTCGCATTCATTTCTACAGCTGCTTGTCTCTGAGGGTCTGGGCTGGCTAACTTGACATTAAACAGAAAAAATCAGGAGAGAAAAAACAGAAGATGAAGGGAGAAGGGACAAGAGCCACGAAGGGGGGTGGAGGGGCCGAGCCGGCCTCCCTCCCTGCTCCCTGACTCCCAATAGAAGGAAGGGACTGGGGTTTTGAAGACAGATCAGGGAAAGCATTTAGCATCTGTGCAAAAGAATTTTCTAGAAGCCCGGCGGGGGAGGAGCTGTGAGCACCCTGAGGCATTCCCAGCCCCTGGACCCTGAGAGGACGACGCTGTGCAGGGACATGTCGAGTCTGTGCCTTGTGGAGAGGGAGGCGGTTTTCAGGAATGAAAAGCGGATGGGGTTATGCTTTCGCTGGTTTCCCGGCTGTCAGATGCACATAACTGTGGCTTTTCCCTCCCCGTGTGCCGGGAGGCTGCAGGGAGCGATGGCCGCCGTGTGGTCGGCGAGCCCCGCTCTGGTTTCAGCCAGCCGTGCCCAGGCCAGTAAGAGCTCAGCCCCCGGCCGTGCTCCTCCGAGTCCCCCTCCTGGAACCTTCCATGAGGAGCAGGTCCCTCCCCAGCGGGCACAGGGCCCAACATCTCCTGGAGATTCAGCTCCATGCCTAGAAGTTAGTTCTTTGGAGCAGACTGCCCACGCGGGACGTGTCACCAACAGTCCTCGGGGCCAGGAGGCCCAGGGCAGGTCCCTCCACTGCCAGCTGGAGAAGTGGGGTCCCTGTGGGGCTGGGACGTGGCCAAGGTGAGAGGGGAGGGCTCGGCCTGGCCCTGGGGGAGATCCCTGTGAAAGTCCCCTCATCCCATGGGCACATCCTAAACCTGCAGCCCCTCTCAGGGTGGGGTTCTTGGGTCCATGTGCCCCCCCGTCATGCCGTAGGTGTCCAGGCTCCAGCCCTGGAAGGAGATTCTAGGCCCAGTTCGAGGGCTGTGATTGTCCTTGTGTCACAGGCCATGGCATGGTACAGGCTGGCGGGTGAGGTTGGGAAGAGAATGTGGCCTTCGTGCCTGGCTGGTGCTGGGACAGGCGGCAATGGGAGGGCTGGTGGGAGCACCCCCTTTATTATGGATAAGGGCTCAGATGAAGGGTCCCAAAGTCCAGCAGACTCACCCCCCAGGGGCCAAAGAACCGGACCGAGTGCACCCCTGTGTGGAGGGTGCAGGGAGCCTTCTGGAAGCCTGGCCAGAAAATGCCTGCTCCCTGCAGCCAGCTCGCTGCTCTGCAGAAAGGTTTGGGGCTCAGTAGTGCACACCCCGCTTATTCTCTCCAAACCCACCGCGCCAGCCCCCTGGGTAATAGGATGGAGAGAAGGGCTCGTGCGTGGAGCTTCCTCGCTATGAGAGCACCACGGAGGGGCCGCAGTCGGCCCTGGGCAGGGAGGACCTTCATCACCTTGTGCCAGTGTCCTCCGGGTGGTGCTCAGAAGACGGTGTGTGTTTACCCCGGAGACACCCGAGAACCCAGCCAACCGCATTGTGAATGAGAAGGAGGGAATGTTACCAGGTCGCTTACCAGGGTCACATCCTAAAGGGAACCATTCTCTTTTTACATTTTAAAGTATATTTGTGATCTTAGCTTTAAAATCCCATTATGACTCATCTGCTCACTAAGACATAAACTGTGCTGTGAACTTTATTCTACAGACCAACAGGGCGACTGGCATGTGTATGACCTGCCCAGATCCTCGCCTGGGTGCGGGTTCGGGCTGCAGCCAACGGTAGGCGTCCAGACCACAGCTCTGCTGAGCACTAACTACACTTTCAGTTCCACAATTCAGATGCCTGAAACTCAAGATAGACTGGTTTGGGGGAACAGTGGTGTCCTTCCACGTCTTTTTGGTCCACTAGAATGTTTCATGATGATTGTGTACCTGTTGTCTGTGCTCACTGTAGGAGGGAGAATTCGAACTTCTCCCCGGAGGACGTTGTTGGGTTGCAGTGCTTTAAAGATGACCACACATCTGCTTGCTATTGTCTTCCCAACTGTGAGCTTGCTTAACCCCCAAATCTGGGGGAGAAAAATGCTGCGCCATTTTCTGGAGGTTCAGGGATGCTTAATGTTGGAGGCTCCACGTCACCACCTTGTGCCACGAACATTCAGCCACAGGTGAGTCTGGATGATGCTGTGAGCTGAGCAGGAGGGCAGGGGATGTTGTTGGACTGGGCAGGAAGGCAGCGGATGTCGTTGAACTAGGCAGGAGGGCAGCGGATGCTGTGAGCTGAGTAGGAGTAAGGGGATGTCCTTGAACTGGGAAGGAGGAAGGCGACGCCGTGAGCTGAGTGGGAGGGCAGGTGCTACCTTGTAAGTGTCCTCCACTTGGTCAACAAGGGATCTGTCCTCAGCACAGATGTCCAGCGGTACGAGACTGTTCCTGCTGAGGAGACACCAGGCACTGCTGCCCCTGCCAGAGCTTCTTACGGCAGAAGTGCAGCTGCTGAGGGCAGCAAAGAAGACAGAGGAGTTGCATGTGGTCAGGGCCTGAAGACCTGGCCCACGAAAGCATCTTAGCCAAGTCTGAGAACAGCTTGAATGCTCGCAGCAGCCACGGCAGGAGGTCGGCAGTGCAAGGCCGAGCCAATGTGCCTTGGACCAGGGGTGGGGACCTCTGTGTTGCAAGCCCACTTTAGTTTACCTGTGATCAAGTAAGCCTTCATTCAAGAAGTTTCAGTTAGATAGTCTTAAATACATACATTATTTTATAAAAAGCAAAGTACTATGTATTAATAATTTAAAAAATGAAAACTATTTGTTAATTTTAAAGTTTTAATGACCCTATTGTGTCTTTTTGTTGGAAAGCATTTGAATATTTGGTGGCAGCATGGAGAGCCATAGTTTCAGGGGATTCTCTACATAAGTATCTGTCAGTTGTGATCTTAAAGGCATCCTGATTTGGGTCAAGTAGGAGAATGTAGATTTGCATGGGTCAGGTAGGAGAATGTAGATTTGTAGCAGTAAATGGTTGAAAAACAAGAAAATATTTTTTCAGGTATATTGCTGAAGGCATGAGTATTCTACTGCGTTTTTCCATATTTCCATATCGCTTGGTTCTTTCTTAGCATCAAACAATGACTCTGAAATGGCAGCTGCCAAGAGCTCAGTCAACTCCATCTGTGGTTCTTTAGCTGCATTGGTGACACCAACGGGGTGAGGCTGAAATGCTAATTTGAGTGTGATGTCAAGATTCTCAAAGTCTGAGAAACTTTTCACTGAAGTCTCTACTTATCTTCAGATGATTAACACATATCATCCTGGTCAATCGCTAACTTTGCTAACTAGGGAAAATGTTCACTTGAAATTTCCTTTCAAAGAAGATGTGTTTTAAAAAACAGATAGTCTTTTTCAAAAATGCTTGGATATTTTGTCATAAATAGGCTTAGTTTAACCTTGCAAGGAAATATTCAGGTCGGAGGGTGGAGCAAGATGGCAGCTGAGTAACAGCTTCCTTGCGGCTGGGCACGGTGAGTGAGACTGGGGAGAGAGGACTTCAGGCATCTCTGGCAGGCGGGATCTGCCCAGAAACTTCCCTTTGGGGATACAGGGAGACAGCGTGAGACTTCTAGACACCCTGAGGAAGGCTAAAGTGGTGGAGATTGAGCAAGTGGTTGCATCTGTTCCTTGGGTCTGATCCTGTCGGCAGCTGTGGGTGGGGCAGCAGTGGGACTGCAGGCTGGAAGGGCCTTGCCTGTGAGCCGTTTGGGTTTCTTTTGGACTTGGCACTCGGTTGAACTGCCTTGGGAGAACTTGGGCAGGAGTGCAGGGGTTTTTGAGTGTTGTCTGGGGCCCCAGACTGGGCCACCAAGCCAGACAGAGCTGCCAGTGTTTGGTTGTGGGCTGTGTGGAGCCACTGTAGGAGAACTGCCCTGGCAAGCTCCACCCTCATGGTCGCAGAACAGGCATCAGGCGGGAGCAAGTAATCTAGTGACTGAGCAGCCTAAAGGCAGGGACTGAGACGCCTCGCAGCCTTAGCCCTCAGGGGCATAGGGTGAGACCGGTTTTGGCACATTGGGTAAGTGGATAGCCCCTCAAGGAGTGATCCCAGCCACAGCACTTTCCTGGGAAAGCTTCAGCTTAGCCCAAGTTAGCAATTTAAAGTGTCTACTAAGCAGGCTGAGGAGGATTTAAGCTCTCCACCCTGCAGGGTTTGAGAAATCATTAGAAACACAGGGTCACTCCCTACAAAGATCCAGTAACAACAGAGTGATTCTGC
>CAUYON010122421.1:0-14686 GCA_963573935.1 Arctocebus calabarensis | reverse complement strand
CCCGCCAAACAACAATGACGGCTGCAACCAAAAAATGGCCGGGCGTTGTGGCGGGCGCCTGTAGTCCCAGCTACTTGGGAGGCGGAGGCAAGAGACTCGCTTGAGCTCAGGAATTGGAGGTTGCTGTGAGCTGTGATGCCATAGCACTCTCTCCAGGGTGACAGCTTGAGGCTCTGTCTCAAGAAAAAAAAAAGAAAAAAAGGTCATTTATACCTTTTTTCTTTTATATGTATATATTTATAAATATATAAATTATATATTTATATTAAAATATATATAAAATATTTTTATATTTATAATACAAATATATAAATTTATATATTTATAAATAATTTTTATATATTTATAAACATAATTTATATATATTTATGAATACATTATATATAATATAAAGGTCATTTATACTTTTTTATTTTATATGTACATATAAATATATAATTATATACATTTATAAATACATTATATATATGCCTATATATTTATACCTTTTTTCTTTTTATATTTTCCAACTTCTTCCCTCCCACAGTAACTGCTTGTTAGCAGAACAAGCATACAACGCTTTCTATAAATATTTATAGAATGAATTTATATATAAATATTTATATAGTAAAAGGAAGAAAAGGTATAAATATATAAAAGGAAACAAGGTATAAATATGTAGGCATCATATAAATTTTTTTATACACACACACACACACACACACATATATATTAGAATGCCAAAAACATGTATACACACTTTAAGGGATTTTATCTAAGTAACACTTTCCAAAATTGAATTGAATTACAGTGGCAATGTGTAGTATGACATTCGCTCAAAAGATGGTGTTAATCAAATGAATGCTAGCATCACAACCATAGGACAGTCAAAGAAAATGGTGGAAGCATTGTTGCCATTCAAAGAGCACACAATCATTTTGAAGTGGCATTTGAAATTCAAGAATGTGGAAGTACAATGACAATGGAGGCATGAGGATGCAACAGGCCTAACAATTGCACACATTTCTGATAAGTTCGGGGCCATGGTACTCGGTGATGTGCACAAGGGACTATCTGGTGGCACTCACACAGTGACATCCTGCTTCTTCTGCTATAGTGTTGGAACAGTTTACACCCTTGCCACAGAAGTTTACCAAGCAATATGCACAGGAGCAGAACAAGCATACGACGCATTCTTAAAACGGCAAAATCAAAAGTTTTCATCCCAAGATTATTACATGCACCCTAATCAAAGGCTGCAGTATTGTGAGTGTTTCAGAATTGCTCAAGTGATAGTTCACCATGATCAGAAGGGTCTGGACACTGATGGTAGCTTTTTTTTTTGGACACTGATGGTAACTTTTGAGCACCTCTTATAATTGCAGAAATCGAATGTGACTTGTGTTCATGTTTTATTACTGGTATATATTGAATAATATGATATTTTTTATTTCTTAAAATGTGTATCCATTTTTTGCACCTTCCTTCTGTGCGAGTATAAATAAATGGAATATCAGCCATTTTCTATCTCCACATACTCCTCCATCACTTCTATAACCTACCTCCCCACCAGCACCTCTAGGTTCTACCCAAGAACATACTTGGACGCCTACACATAACATATCTACATTTGAGCTTCTTCCACCTCTAAAGCCCTGTGCATATATTTATGGACTGCATATGTCTCTCACGTTTAATCTGTCTCCTATAAAAGTCTTTATGAAGATCAAATTACTCATTCACTCATCCATCAAACATTGGTAGGCACATATCTAAGGCATTGGTAGGTAGTGTATATAAAATAAACAAATTCAATTCTAAGTCTGAAGGACCTTGACTTCCAACACAGAGGATGGAGTAAAGCTCAGGACACAGGGGAAGGTGCAGTATGTTCCGACTGAGATTTCAAAAAGCTGAACAGAGTTCTTTAGCTAGGACTTGAAGGTTAGGAAGGATTTTGAAGGATTGAGAAGAGCACTTCAGGTTAAGTGAACTACTATGTAAACAAATGCAAAGACTCTTGAAGGTGCACAAAAAACTCGAAGTCCGCTCACGGATTTAGATGTGGGACGTGATGGTTGGATAGTCAAGCTTGAGGCACTAGGTTATCTCTTTCATTTAACTGAGGCTGCTACTCACTGATAATTAGAAGAGTTGAAGGCTTAGGGCAGACTTAAAATAGGTGGTTGAAAAGGTAAGAAGGCTGGAGAATACAATATCTAAAAATCAAGTGAGGATATTATATATTATGTTGGCTCTGTAGAGAAACCCAGTGGTGAGTGGCCCTGTGCTCAGCTTTTGTCTTGTTAGATTATCCCTTTTCGAGTACTCTGGCTAGATGAGCAGGCTTTGCTTGGTGGTTTTTATTTTTTCTGCCTGTATACATTGGCACAGGCTTTTCTCACATAGTCTAGAATATCTTTTTAAAGTTTTTAAGCAATTCATTGAGATATAATTTGCATGGAATAAATATGCTCATTTCAGGTATACAATTGTATGAATTTTGAAAGAGGCACAAATCATGAAACTATCATCACAAAATATAGCACTTTTCCATCATAAAAAAACCTTCCTTATCTTCTGGTTTGAGTTGAGTTGGTGTGAAAAAATAAAGTTTCCTTATTTAAGACCTTAACACTACCTAAAGTGATCTACAGATTCAATGTGATCACTATCATAATCCTAACCTTTTTTTTGCTGAAAAAGAAAAATCAATCCTAAAATTCATAAAGAATCTCTATTGACTCCAAATAGCCAAAACAGTCTTGAAAAAGAACAAAGTTGGTCATTTCAAATTTCACAAGTTTAAAACTTTTATTTTTGTAGAGACAAGACACTTTATTGCCCTTGGTACAGTGCCGTGGTGTCACACAGCTCACAACAACCTCAGACTCTTGGATTTAAGCGATTCTCTTCTTGCCTCAGCCTCCCCCAGTAGCTGGGACTACAGGCGCCCGCCACAACGCCAGGCTATTTTCTTTCTTTTTTTTTTTTTTTAAGACACAGCCTCAAGCTGTCACCCTGGATAGAGTGCTGTGACATCACAGCTCACAGCAACCTCCAATTGCTGGGCTCAAGCGAGTCTCCAGCCTCAGCCTCTCAAGTAGCTGGGACTACAGGCACCTGCCACAACGCCCGGCCATTGTTTGGTTGCAGCCATCATTGTTGTTTGGCGGGCCCGGGCTGGATTCAAACCCGCCAGCTCAGGTGTACGTGGCTGGCGCCTTAGCCCGTTGAGCCACAGGCGCTGAGCCAACACCAGGCTATTTTCTTGTTGCAGTTTGGCTGGGGCTGGGTTTGAACCTGCCATTCTCAGTATATGGGGCCAGCGCCCTGCCCACTGAGCCACAGGCACTGCCCCACAAGTTTAAAACTTACTCCAAAGTTATGGTAGTCAAAATAGTGGGGCTCTGGGTTGGGCATAGGGGCTCACACCTGTAATCCTAGCACTTTGGGAGGCTGAGGCAGATGAATTGCTTGAATTTAGGAATTTGAGACTAGCCTGAGCAACACGGAGACACTGTACACCTATAGTCCCAGCTACTCAGGAGGCTGAGGCAAGAGGATTACTTGCTCAAGCTCAAGAGTTGGAGGTTGCGGTGAGCTTTGATGCTATGGCACTCTACCCAGGGCAACAGAAAAAAAAATAGTGTGGCTATGGCATAAAGAAAGACATACAAGACAGTGGTGAGTCCTGTTCAAGCATGAACCAAGCAGACCTCCACCCGCACCCACAGCGCAGACCCCACCTCACCCTCACCCCAGCCCTGGAGCAGCCAGAGCCCTGGCCAGAGTCTCAATGACAATTCTTCACTCCAGGAAGATAAAGAGGTAGAGATTGAGGCCATCGACTGGCGGGCCAGCAGTCCAGCCATGAATAGGCGTCCTGCCCCTGCAGTGACCTCTGCTCATTTTCCCAGCTGGGTCAATTTTGAAGACAATTAAGTCAGCTGCCCTTTGCCACCAATCATCTTTGCTCTGAAGCCGAATACACCTAGTTTATCAGTGATCCCAGATGTACCTTGTAACTCAACAGGGTCATTTAAGAAGCGAGACCATCCCAAGATCACTTTGACGAACTTCTCCCAAGTTCAGAAGCTGGATATTTCCTCTTTAAACTGTCCACCTTCCATAACTGAGTCTCTACCCTGGAGTGCAACCAACCCTTTTCTGAATAAGACTCTGCAGGATGTACAGCCCTCCCCTATCAACCCTTTCAGCGCTTTCTTTGAAGAGCAAGAGAGGCGCTCCCAAAACAGTGCCATTTCCAGTACTACAGGCAAAAGCCGGCGAGATTCCCTCATTGTCGTCTACCAGGATGCCATCAGTTTTGATGACTCAAGCAAAAACCAGTCACACTCTGATGCTGTTGAAAAACTCAAACAATTGAAATTGACAATCCCAATCACTTTGGCAGTGTGACACTCCCTGATGACGACCCGGTAGCCTGGGTCAAATAGATGCTCACCTACCTGAGTCAGCACCATCCCGGTGTAGGGATGGGTGGCCAGTGATGCTGAGAATCCCTGAGAAGAAAAACATCATGTCCTCCAGGCACCAGGGACCAATCTTCATCAAACTGACAGACATTGGCTACCTGCAACTGTATTATGAGCAGAGCCTAGAAAAACCATTCCGTGAGTTCAAGTTGGAGAGTTGCCATGAGATTTCAGAACCCTGGCTTCAGAACTATGATGAAAATGGTAGGATCCACAGCTTGTGGATAGATCGTGTCACCTACAAGGAGAAGAAGTACCAGTCCAAAACTGCTGTGGCCCACACAGCAGAGAAGGAGCAAGTGATTAAGCTGGGAACCACCAATTATGACTTTCTGAGCTTCATCCATGCAGTTCACGACCAGCTCGTGAATCTCCTGGTGTTGTCGATGAACTTGAGTACAGTTGGCTTGAGCTACCTTGAAGAGGAGATCACGGTGGATGTCAGAGGCAAATTCTCTGGCATTGTGAAAAAAGGAGACACCAGATTCTCCAGCACCATGTCTTGATATGGATCCACATTCTGAGTTTCCTTTTTGGGCTCTTAGAGTGCTGCCTGGGTCTCAATGACATCCTCATCAAAGGGAACGAAATAGTTTCACGGCAGGACATAATGCCCACCACCATGAAGTGGATTAAGCTCCATGAGTGCCGCTATAATGGGTGTGTGGACTAGGATGTGTTTAACAACTTGTGGGTTATTCTGTTTAACCCCCTGGACACCTGCTGGTTTGAGTTGATGCTGTTTAGGACAGTGTTTGCTGAGAAGACCTTGCCTTTCATGCTCAGGACAGAAGTAAGCATCAATGGGGTGGAGGTGCAGAGCTGGCTGAAGATGTTGACCAGCTCTCCTCTAATCGAGACCCCCCTCACTCAGGTTCCCTGTGAGAATGTGATGATCTGTTGTTGTGCCTAAGTCATGGGGTCCCCCCAATAAATCACCCATTGACCAAGTCTGATGCAAAAGCAAGAGGCAGTTTATTAGCTAGCTAGGGCTTTCTGTCCCTGACACAGCAGGAGAGCAGAGAAGCCTCAATCGCCAAGGGGAAAGCAGTTTTAAGGGTACAGAAAGGAACAAAGGGAGGGGGCGTTGGGCAAACTTCTGGGGAGAGCTGATAGGGGCTTTAGGGGACTGGACAATGTCTGTTCTGGGCTAATTAGCCTGGGTAAGGATTTACTACTACAGGTAGGGGAGTAGGGGGGAGGGTGGGTGCCGTTATCCTCAGGGTGGACATACTGGAGCCGGGGATGGGGGAGGAAGCAGGTTGCCTATCACCTTTGGTATGCAATTGCAAATTGACCTTTGATATGCAGCTGCAAATTGAAGGCTGTGGGACAAAGTAGAATTAGTGAAAGGCTGTGAGACAAAATGAGTTAGTTTTAACAAAATGGAGTCAGCTTGGTTCTTTCACCATTACTCTGTGCCCAGTGAGTGGGTGAAAAACTTACGTAGGGGGAGTATCCTGGAGGAAAAGTCTTTGAAAACCAAAGTGAACTGGGGGACAAGTTTTGGCTCCACTAGTGTCTCTGCCTCTGAGCCTGTCACGAGAGTCACCCTGGGAACTGCCAAGTACGAGTATGCCTTCAACTCCATTGTGTGGAGGATAAACTGACTGCCTGACAAAACTCAGTTTCTGGTCACCCACACTGTTTCTTTTGCCACCTTGAACTCCAGATTTGCCAACCATGTGAATGTTGAGTTCAGTATGCCCACAACTTCTGCCTCCAAACCTGCTGTAAGATCCATCTCCATGGAAGACAAGACTGATATCAGGAAGTGGGTCAATTATTCTGCCCACTACAGCTACCAGGTGGAAATTGAGCAAAAAAAAAAAAAAAAAAATTTGAAGCCAGACTTCGAAGGAGATGAAATGGAAAATCCCAAGGAGTGTGGAGTACAGTGACAAATCCCTACAGTAAAGAATTCTGACTCAAGAGTTAGGACAGGGTGTCGTCTTGCCTCGCTGAAGCGTAAGTCAATGCCTGCTGTGGCCACTCCAAGTTGGGAACAGTGTATCAGACCTTCCTGTTCCCAGTTACGTGTGTTTTAATAGGAAATCCTGAGGTGGTTGCTTTGGTGAGGCTCTTTGACTCTGCTCACACCTGAAGCACATGGTTTACCTGACTTCTGGTGTGGACAGTATAATTAAGTCTCCTTGTCTCTCTCTGCTTATCTCACAACACTGGTATGTGATTTGTTTTGACAGGAGAGAACCTCCCACATCAGTGTGGACATGATTTCCTTGTGATAGTTATCTGTCACTCACATGAGTTTCTAGAAAAGAAAGTCTTGAGAAGTTAAGTAAGAGTCTATCTCTTTTGCTTCTTCTAGAAAAGGTTCAGAAAAGGTGCAAAATAAACTTACTCTTTGGGTCTACTAAAAAAAAAAAAAAAAAGAAAAAGAAAGACATACAGACCAATGGGGCTGAAACAGGGAACCCAGAAATAAACCCTAATATATATGGTCAAATAAATTTTGACAGCAGTGTCCAGAGCATTCAGTGAGGAAAGGACAGTTTTTTAAAAATTTTTTTCCCACAGGACAGTCTTTTTTAACAAATGATGTTGGGAAAACTGGATGCCCACACGTGGAAAAAAAAAAAAAGTTAGACTCTTGGCTCAGCGCCTGTGGCTCAATGGGCTAAGGTCCCACCCACATACACCCGAGCTGGTGGGTTCGAATCCAACCCCGGCCCGCCAAACAACAATGATGGCTGCAACCAAAAAAAATGGCTGGGCGAGCTCTCTTCTCTCTCTCTCCCCTCTTCCTTAATGCTGCTCTGCAGCATCCCTTGCCAATAAAGACCTTTCGTACAAAAAAAAAAAATAAAAAGAAAAGAAAAAGGCTGGGCTTTATGGCGGGCACCTGTAGTCCCAGCTACTTGGGAGAAGGAGCAAGAGACTCGCTTGAGCCCAGGAATTGGAGGTTGCTGTGAGCTGTGAAGTCACAGCACTCTATCCAGGGTGACAGCATGAGGCTCTGTCTCAAAAAAAAAAAAAAAAAAAGAAGTTAGACTCTTTACACCATATACAAAATTAAATCAAAATAAACAGTTCATCAACAACAATAACAAAAACCCTCAATTAAAAAAATTGCACAAAGGAATTGAATAGATATTTCTTCAGAAGTTATAGAAATGACCAAGAAGCACATGAAAAGATACTTAACATTACTAATCATTAGGGAAATGCCAATTAAAACCACAAGGACACTGCGGCATGGTGGTCTTTGCCCAGATTCTGCATCTGAGCCAGTTTTCAGAACCAGAGGCCAATGGATGAAGTCTTCTGTGCTCAATGCATCCTTGCCAAAGATTGTCATGGGTTCAGGGCTGTTGACCTGATACATGCATTCTTCTCCGTCCTGGTAAAAAGAAAAAAAATCAGTTTGCATTCATGTGGGAAGGGACAAGGCAAGTAAATTCTATGTTCTTGCCCTAGGGATATGTTAATTTTTCCATCCTTTCATATCCATCACCTGGATTACCTGGAAATGCAAAATATCACATTGGGCTATTGTAAGTATGACTTCATTGGACTGGATCAGTCATCAGCATGGCCTTGGAAAAACAAGCACAAACCCTCTTGTGCTCCAGAGGGTAGGAGATAAACCCTACAGAGAGTCAATGTCTGGGCAGTGCCTGTGGGCAGTGGGTAGGGTGCCAGCCCCATATACTGAGGGTGGCGGGTTCAAACCCGGCCCTGGCCAAACTGCAACAAAAAAACAGCTGGGCGTTGTGGTGGGTGCCTGTAGTCCCAGCTACTTGGGAGGCAGAGGCAAGAGAATCGCCTGAGCCCAGGAGTTGGAGGTTGCTGTGAGCTGTGATGCCATGACATTCTACCGAGTGTGATAAAGTGAGACTCTGTCTCTACAAAAAAAAAAAAAAAGGGTCAGTGTTCCACAACATCAGTGAAGTTTTCAGATGTCTAGTAAAGGACACATTATTGAGTTTGTATCTCCCATCACTAGGAAAGCAGCAAGACTTTGGGGATCTGGAGGCAGCATATTCCACACTCCAGCTCATTTATTGAATAACAGGGAAGGCCTCCCAGAGTAAACCAGTTCTTTGCAGCAGGTGTAGCTTGTGGTGCAGGCAACACTGTTGTTTGGGCCTAGATTCAGAAGGCCCTATGATATTGAAGGTATCAGTGGCGGGGAAAGATGCCTTGTGCAATTTATGGAGAATCACCACACAGACCCTGGGATCTAGAACAAGACCCACCATTTGCAAGGAATTTATAGACCTTTATGAAATCAGCTCCTGGTGTGTTACTGGGCCTTGACAGAAACAGCATCTGATCACATAATATCATGTATCCATGTGGCTAGAGGTGCCCATTATGAGCTGACTTCTGGCTTCTGTAAGAACTACCAAGTCATAAGGCCAGGTAGGCCTAGTGCCAACCCATTGTAATTTAGAAGTGATGGCTCTGGATTGGGGAAAAGCAGGGTCAGAGGGCACAAGTCAACTGTATAAGTATTTGATACCAGTTATATTTACAAAACATTGCCACTTTTGTGGTTTTAGGTAATTTTTTTTTTTTTTGAGACAGAGCCTCAAGCTGTCACCCTGGATAGAGTGCAGTGGCCTCACAGCTCACAGCAACCTCCAATTCCTGGGCTCAAGCGAGTCTCTTGCCTCTGCCTCCCAAGTAGCTGGGACTACAGGCGCCCGCCACAACGCCAGGTCATTTTTTGGTTGCAGCCATGATTGTTGTTTGGCAGGCCCAGGCTGGATTTGAACCTGCCAGCTCAGGTGTACATGGTTGGCACCTTAGCCCATTGAGCCACAGGCGCCGAGACTGTTTTAGGTAATGTTATCTGGGTGAAAAGACGTAAGCAAAGCACTGTCTTAGTAAGGCTCTAACTAGAAAGGCAGAAATTATTGGGAATATTTGAAAGAAAAAAATTCTACAGAGAGCAATAAAGTGAGACTCTATCTCTACAAAAAAAAAAAGAAACCAAATGGAAGATGCAATATTACTTAGGAAATCTAAAGACTACACAGTACCCAAAGGTCGCCATATGTAGGAAAATTAACAAGTTCATATATCTTATATATCTAATATCTATATATGTAGAGAAATATTTTGTAAAATTTTGTATTTTACAAATAAAGGTAAATTTAACTACAATTTCTCATTTTCTCTATGTATATATGTAAGTACGGTGACCTTTGGGACATCAACTCTGTATTTGAGAAATCAGGTTGGGCCGGGCACGGTGATTTACTCCTGTAATCCTAGCACTTTAGGAGGTTGAGCAAGGATGATAACTTGAGGCAAGGGGTTCAAGGCCAGCCTGGGCAACACAGCAGGACAACCCCTAGCCCCACCTCCTACACTGTTGCTATTAAAAAAAAAAGTAGCCAGTCCTAGTGGTCCACACCTAAAGTCCCAGCTGTTCAGGAAGCTGAGGCCGGAGGATTCCTTAAGTCCAGGAGTTTAGGTTACAATGAACCATGGTTGCCCCACTGCACTCCAGCATGGGTGACAGAGTGATACTGTCTCAAAACAAGAAAAAGAAGTCATTCTGGGAAGGAGAAGAAGAAGAGAAAACAATAGAAAGAATATAAATGTACTAAATACTACTGATTTGTACACTTAAAAATGGCAAAGATGGTAAATTATTCTTTTAAAATGCATACTACCATTCTCTGCCTTTTGAAATTGGAGAGTTTATTTATTTATTTATTTAGAGATAGAATTCCACTATGCCACCCTCGGTAGAGTCCCATGGCATCACAGCTCACAGCAACCTCAAACTCTTGGGCTTAAGCAATACTTTTGCCTCAGCCTCCCAAGTAGCTGAGACTGTAGCGCCTGCCACAACACCTGGCTATTTTTGCTGTTGTTGTTGTTATTGCTACTTTAGCTGGCCCTGGCTGGGTTTGAACCCACCAACTTTGGTGTATGTGGCTGGTTCCATAACCACTGTGCTACAGGTGCTGAGCCTGAAATTGGAGAGTTTAATCCTTTAATTTACTTCTTCTTCTTTTTTTTTTTTTTCTTTTTTGCAGTTTTTGGCCGGGGCTGTGTTTAAACCCACCACCTCTGGCATATGGGGCTGGCTCCCTACTCACTGAGCCACAGGCGCTGCCCTAATTTACTTCTTTTTGTGTGTTTGTTTTTGAAAATATGGGGTCTTTGCTATATTTTCAAGGCTAGGCTCAAACTCCTAGTCTCAAACACCTGGCCTAAAGTGATCCTCTCCACTCAGCTTCCCCAAATGCTGGAATTATAGGTGAAAGCCACTGCTCTTGGTTAAAATGGTAAGTTATACATTTTACCTCAATAAAAAGGAAAAGAAAATTAAAAATCAAATTAAGTTTAGTGAATATATGCAACCAATAATAGGCAGTAATAAGGAAAAAATATTTCTTTTGGGGGTGGCGCCTGTGGCTCAAGGAGTAGGGCGCCAGCACCATATACCAGGGGTGGTGGGTTCACACCTGGCCCCGGCCAAAACTGCAAAAAAAAAAAAAAAAGAATGGTCTGGGTGGCACCTGTAGCTCAGTGGTTAGGGCTACCGGCCCCATGTACAGAGGGTGGCGGGTTCGAACCCGGCTCCTGCCAAACTTGCAAAAAAAAAAAATCGCCAGGCGTTGTGGCAGGCACCTATAGTACCAGCTACTTGGGAGGCTGACCGCAAGAGAAGTGCCTAGGCCCAGGAGTTGGAAGTTGCTGTGAGCTGTGTGATTCCACAGCACTCTACCAAGAGCAACAAAGTGAGACTCTGTTTCTACCAAAAAAAAAAAAATTTTTTTTTCTTTTGGAATATAAGTGCTGTATTAGGGACTGCTATTATTTTCAACAGTGTCTTATGGTTTATAGATTTATTTCATGTTAGATATTTGATTCTCACAAGAACTATGTCAAATAATGGGTCTGGTATTATCATTACCTTGCCTCTTTTACTGATGAGAAAAAAAAAACAAAACCCCAGAGGCTCAGAGAATACGTGACTTGACTAAAATCTCGTAACTAATAGTAACTGATAGTAGACATCTGTTGTTTTGTTTGAGCCATTTTCCTTCCTCCTTTTGTTAACTGGACTCTGATTTTCCTTAGAGGAACTACCCCATGACTTTCTATGATTCCTAGTAGGACTGTTAATCAGGAGCTCTGCTTCTCCCTGTTACATGTGAGCCTCACTGACTTATCAGGGTTCATTACATTCCCCTGGATGCAGAGATTGGTGTATGGGTGGGCACGGGATCCAAGTAGTTTGATTTTTTAAAGGGAGTGAAATATAATAAATGAATATTAGGAATGAGTTGGCCTCACTTAAGAGCTATTAGGACCATGAAACCCTGGACCATTTCCTACCATACTGAGAACCTGGTAGGAATGCAGGTGAACGCAGTACAGAGGAAAGCAGAGTGGAGAACCAAAGGAAGAGACGAAAGAGAGTCCTGATTTCAATTGGGGAAATGGACATAGAAATCCTTGAAGCCATATCAACTCCTAGATGACTTCCTCTCCTTCTCCTCCTCCTCTGCCTCCTCCATAGTTCACAGCAACCTCAAACTCCTGGATCCAAGTGATCCTAGTAACTATCTCAGCTCCCAAGTAACTGGGACCACAAGTACTGCTGCATCACCCAGCTAAATTTTCTATTTCTTTCTTTCTTTCTTTTTTTTTGAGACAGAGCCTCAAGCTGTCACGCTGGTAGAGTGCTGTGGCATCACAGCTCACAGCAACCTCCAACGCCTGTGCTCAAGCGAGTCTCCTGCCTCTGCCTCCCAAGTAGCTGGGACTACAGGCGCCCGCCACAATGCCTGGCCATTTTTTTTTTTTAGTTGCAGCCATTATTGTTGTTGTTTGCCGGGCCCGGGCTGGATTCGAACCGGCCAGCTCAGGTGTACGTGGCTGTCGCCTTAGCCTGTTGAGCCACAGGCGCCGAGCCTAAATTTTCTATTTCTAATAGAGACAGGGTCTTGCTCAGGTTGGTCTTAAACCCCTGACTTCAAGTGATCCCCTCACTTCCTTCTCCCAGAGTGCTGGGATTTTATAGGCATGAGCCAGTAGCCCAGCTAAGAAAGAATATTTTGGCATATTTCTAAGGATTGGCTATTTCTTTATTTCAAATTAATAGGAGGGCACAAACCTTTAGATTACATTGTTCTCACTTCCAGTTGTAAAAAAGCCCCTCACCCAGGGGGCATGCTATACACCCTTGCAATGTGCACATTAGATGAGATCCTGCCACATGCCCTCCCCCCTTCCTCCTCCTCCTTTCTCCTGCCCTCGTACTAGTCTATATTTCTCTTTTATTTTTCATATGAGCATGTAATTGTTTATATATTGGTTTCATATTGGTACTGAGTAGATTGAACATTTTTCCATTCCTGCAATACTTTACTAAGAAGAATGTGTTTCAACTCCATCCAGGTAAATGTAAAAGATGTAAAGTCTCCATCTTTCTTAATGGCTGAAGAATATTTCATGGTATACATATACCATAATTAGTTGATCCATTCATGGGTTGATGGGCATTTGGGTTGCTTCCGCAACTTGGGGATTATGAATTGAGCCGCAATAAACATTCTGGTGCAATCCCATTACCCAGAAGAACAAAAATCATTTTGCCACAAAGACAACTCCTAGACTTTCAAGTGTATCAGTAACCTCCTTGTTTTGCTTTGGCAGGTCTGGATTTCTCCTCTTGCAACCAAAATATTCTAACTAGTACAGCTAATGGCTTAGCTGAGCTTGAAAAAGATCATTTGACTTCAAATCCTATGCTATTTCTACTGCTATACCCTTCAGAAAGATACTCCTAACTACAAATGTCAAAACTGATCTGGTGCTTTTGTGGAAGATTTCAGAATCTATCCTCTTTTCTTAGAGATATATTGTCCAGGGTTCCTTTCAAATTTCATTTTAAGACAGAAAAGGAAGACAAGCCACAGACTGGAGAAAATAGTTGTAAAACGTGATTAAAACAAGGATTGTTTTTAAAATATACAAAGAACACTTAAAACTCAACAATAAGCTAACATACCACCTGATTGAAAAATGAGCAAAAGCGCTTAACTGACATCTCACCAAAGAAAGTATGTAAGTAATGAATAAGCACCCAAAAAGATACCCAACATCCTATGCCAAAAGGATTGCAAATGACTATAATGAAATACCACTATTTACCCATTATAATGGGCAAAATCCAAAACACTGACAATACCAAATGTTGGTGAGGATGTGGAGCAAAAGGAACTCTCATTCATTGCTCGTGGAAATGCAAAATGATATAGTCACCATGGAAGATACTTGGGCAGTGTCTCATAAAATTAAACATACTTGGCTCGGCACCTGAGGCTCAAGTGGCTAAGGTGCCAGCCACATACACCTGAGCTGGCGGGTTCGAATCCAGCCCAGGCCTGCCAAACAACAATGATGGCTGCAACCAAAAAATAGCTGGGCATTGTGGTGGGTGCCTGTAGTCCCAGCTACTTGGGAGGCAGAAGCAGGAGACTTGCTTGAGCACAGGAGTTGGAGGTTGCTGTGAGCTGTGATGCCACAGCACACTTGAGGCTCTGTCTCAAAAAAAAAAAAAAGAAAAGAAAAGAAAAAAAGCCTTTTGGCTCGTGAAGCCATCTTCCAGTAATTCACCAAAATGACAAACACACAGGGAAAGAGGAGAGGCACCCATTACATGTTCTCTAGGCCTTTTAGAAAATATGAAGTTGTTCCTTTGGCCACATATATGTGAATCTACAAGAAAGGTGATATTGTAGACATCAAGGGAATGCGTACTGTTTAAAAAGGCATGCCACACAAATGCTATCATAGCAAAACTGGAAGAGTCTACAATGTTACCCAGCATGCTTTTGGCATTGTTGTAAACAAACAAGTTAAGGGCAAGATTCTTGCCAAGAGGATCAATGTTCGTATTGAGCATATTAAGCACTCTAAGAGCTGAGATAGCTTCCTGAAACGTGTGAAGGAAAATGATCAGAAAAAAGAAGGAAGCCAAAGAGAAAGGTACCTGGGTTCAACTGAAGTGTCAGCCTGCTCCACTCAAAGAAGCCCATTTTGTGAGAACCAATGGAAAGGAGCCTGAGCTCTTAGAACCCATTCCCTATGAATTCATGGCATAATAAGCATATACATAGCACATAGGGGCACCAGTGTTTTAGGTGCAAGAACCTATTTATTCCCCATGAGCTCATGGCATAATAGGTGTACAGCATAGCACACAGGATAAC
>CAUYON010122417.1:0-15104 GCA_963573935.1 Arctocebus calabarensis | reverse complement strand
CCCGGGCCCGCCAAACAACAATGATGGCTGCAACCAAAAAATGGCTGGGCGTTGTGGCGGGCACCTGTAGTCCCAGCTACTTGGGAGGCAGAGGCAGGAGACTCGCTTGAGCCCAGGAATTGGAGGTTGCTGTGAGCTGTGGATGCCAAAGCACTCTATCCAGCTTGAGGCTCTGTCTCAAAAAAAAAAAAAAGATAGGCGTCTCAATTTTGCTCAGGCTCATCTTGAACTCCTGAGCTCAGGCAATCCACCTGCCTCAGCTTCCCAGAGTGCTAGGATTACAGGCATGAGCCACCACACCCAACCTTAAAAACGCATTTCATGTCTCCATTCCTGTGTATTCCATATGTACAAATGTGACCTAGCCAACATGTCACATAGTTCTGGTCACCTCAAACAGAATCCTTGCCATTGAGAATACATGATTACATGCTGTAGCTGAACAACTGCTGATCTGGCCTCCCAGGGAGACAGGAACCACAGCAATCAAGGCCTGAAATAAGGATGTAGCTCTCGTGATTAAAATTTAGTTACAATTCTTTAGACAATGAATCTGCTGTAATCGCTGGGTTATTGACTATTCATTCAGGATCAAATAAAGAAGTGCAGACTGAGTCTTGAAGTGCCCCCAACTAGCAAAGGGGCTCAGGCCCTTTTTATGTACAGAAGCTGTTATATTTATGGCACCCAGCTGCCAAGCATTGCTCTGAGATTAAAAATTACATCCCCAGAGAGATACCATGGAGCTTTTTGACGTTGAGATATCTCAAAGGAAACTACATAGAAAATAAAGACCACACAAAGACACTTCTAGAGTTACAAAATACAAAACAGGATCATAATAGGATTTATAGTAATAATATAGGTACAAACCAGACTTGGGCGCAAATACATGTAACTCAAAGTAACATGTTTTATTGTCTTGTGGATGTTCCGACCTTCCAAATGACTATACCACTTAGCTTCCTCACACCACACCTGCATGATAATCTTTTACTGTTTAAAAGCACCAGGTAAATTTAGAAAAGATTCATTTAGCTAGAACTAAATGTAAAACTACAGAGATATAGAAAAGCTCAGGTTTAATAAGAGGGTAAGCATTGCAATTTTTTTGCATTAGAGATGATGTGGTTTGCAATTTTCTGCTACCATTTCTGCAAAGTTCAGTTTATAGAAAATACCTTCTTCTCAGAGTCCTCCTTCCTTATGCAAGGTGCTCTGCTAGGATTACAGGTGCGAGCCACCATGCTCAGCCCTATAAAAAATTTTTTAATGAATTTAATTTTTTTTTGAGACAGTCTCACTTTGTTGCCCTCAGTAGAGTGCTGGGGTGTTGCAACTCACAGCAACCTCAAACTCCTGGGCTTAAGCAATTCTCTTTAGCTGGGACTACAAGTGCCCACCACAACACCTGGCTATTTTTAGTTACAGTTGTCACTGTTGTGTAGCTGGCCCAGGTCAGATTCGAACCCACTAGTCTCTGTGTATGTGGCTGGCACTGTAACCACTGTGCTATGGGCACTGAGCCATGAATTTAATTTCTTGAGAGCCATTTTAGATTCATAGAAAAATTCACAAGATAGTACAGATATTCTACACCTAGTTTCCTCTATTATCAAGAAATTGTATGGCACATCTTTTATAGTTAATGATTCTCTCTTTATATATATATATATATATGTATATATTATCATTAAAGTAGTTCATTAAGTCATGAGTCCTCTTTCCTGCTTTGGTGTTAATAGAGGCCCCATACACAGTAGTAATGACCCCCAGAAGGAGAGAAGAAAAGAGGAGAAGCCAAAAAGTATAAAAATATTCAAAGAAATAGCAGCTGAAAATCTCCCATATTTGGCTAATGACAAAAACCTACTAAATTTTGATAAATGAACCCCCAAATAAGAAAAATCCTATAAAATGCAAGCCAAGACACGTCATCAAATTTCTGCAAAACAAAAATTTAAAAAATCTTGAAAGCTATGACAAAGAACACCTTATCTTTGGAAGAAAAATAAATCAGATGACAGTGGATCCCTCACTAGAAAACACGGAGCCCAGAAGAATGTGGCATAGCATTTTTTTCAGTGCTGAATGAAAAGAAATGTGAATGTCAACACAGCATTTAGATCCTGTGAAAACATCCTTCAGGAGCAAATGGGAAATCAAGACATTCTGTAATGAAGAAAAACGCAGAGCTTTTGTCACCAGCAGACCCTAAAAGAATGGCTAAACAAAGTTCTCCAAATAGAAAAGAAATGATTAAAGGAGAATTCTGAAACAACAGGAAAGAAGAAAGAAAAACAGAAAGAGGGAAAATATGCATAAATAAACTTTGTCCCTTGGATTTTCTAAGTTATATGTGGTTCCCAATGTACATAGAGGAAATACTTGAACAATTGTAAATAGTGGGCCGGGTGTGGTAGCTCATTCCTGTAATCCTAGCACTCTGGGAGGTCAAGGTGGATGGATTGCCTGAGCTCATCTCATGAGTTCAAGACCAGGCTGAGCAAGAGTGAGATTCTGTCTCTAAAAATAGCCAGGTATTGTGGACAGGTGCCAATAATCTCAGCTACTTAGGAGGCTAAGTCAAGAGAATCACTTAAGGCCAAGAGTTTGAGGTTGCTGTGAGTGGTGATGCCATAGCACTTTACCAAGGGTGACACTGTGAGACTCTGTCTCAAAAAAAAAAAAATTGTAAATAGAAAAGGTAAAGAAACTTAAAAGGAGTAATGTTTTTATACTGCACTAAATGTGGTACAGCCACTCTGGAAAAGAGTTTCACGATTTCTTAAAAAATTAAACATACCCTCAGCATGCAACTCAGCAATTGCTCTTCTGATCATTTATTTATCCCAGAAAGATGAAAACTTATTTTGACATTCACACCACTCATAAGTGTTTATAGCAATTCGTATTTGTAATAGCCAAAAACTAGTTAAAAAGAAAAAAAAAACAAATGCCCGTCAAAAAGCGAATGGTTAAATACATTGTGGTATATCAATAGGATGGAATACTACTCACCAGTGAAAAGAATCAAACTATTTACATGCAGCACTTTGAATGTATTATATGTATCTCAAGGGCATTAAGCAGAATTAAAGTAGCCAAACTCAAAATGTCACATATTGTATGCTGTCAGTTATACATTATTCACAAAATAGCAAAATTATAGAGTGGGAGAATGGATTCTTATTTCACAGGCATTGAGGTGGATGGGAAGGGAGTAGGTGTGACTGTGAAGAGGCAGCATCCTGGAGAGTTTTTCACCAAACTGTGTTTTTCTTAGAAGAGTTTTCTCTATTTCTGTCTTATGCCAGAGTGCTTAGTGAATGACAATCATTTCTCAGCTACTGCTAATGCACTAAAATTTTTATTCATAAGAGAGCAATTCTTCTAACTCACCAAATTATGGCTCTCTATTATTTGAAAACTTAACAACTGCTAAAGCAGCAGAATTTGGTAGTTATCATACAGAAGATAGATTTATGTTGTCGTCAACATCCTTTCAATAAGCTCAGGGGCAAGAGAAGCAGCTCTAAGTCCAAGTGAAAATGTTAAAATATTGCTGAACCCATGAAGGAGCCAGTCGCTTCAGCTCTGGGGCCTCAACTCTGCTTCTTTCTAGTACTGTGACCTTAGCAAGGCATTTAATACCTCTAAGCTTCAGTTTTCTTATCTGTAAAGTGGTGATGATAATGGGCCTTACAGTACTGAATTACTGTGATACCTTGAGTGAGAATGTGCTTATAATGCTGCCACATAGTAAAAACCTCAAAAAGAGCTGGCATTATTTAGAACCTAAAATTTCTGAAATTGTATAATTTACTGTATCACAGTATTAGATGACTTTATGATTTTCACAGGTGCTGATGTCAAAGTTATAGAATAATACCTTTAGAAAAGTCTAAAATAAGTATGTCTGTCTAAACCACGACCAGGATAAAAACTAACCTGATTGAATGGGCAATAATCCCAATCTGTCCTTACTTACCAGCACTATTATCTGAAACATGAGGGATTTGAACCAGGTGAACACCTGAGTGACTTCAAGCTCAAAAATTACCCAGGCAACATCAGCAACTATTTCCTTCCTAACCACTATATGCATGACCCTGGAAGCCTATAAAGATCATAGTCTGGAAAAAGTAAACTTCTGGGCACATTATCTCCCTGCTGACCCCACAGCCAGTGATAATTATCTACCTGGAGCATATGGTGATGCAGCTGAGGAAGGACACAGGAAGGAGAGAGCCATGCCCCGCACCAGAGGCCAAGCTCTGGGTTCTCACTTCATTTCCTGAACAACACCATGAGAACTACTGCCCTTGTCTCATTTTAGAAACAAGGCTGCTCAAAGAAGGAGTTGAAATAAAATTGAATCAGCGGGGTGCAGGGGCTCACGCCTGTAATCCTAGCACTCTGGAAAGCCAAGGCAGGTGGATTGCCTGAGCTCACAGGTTCAAGACCAGCCTGAGCAAGGGCAAGACCCTGTCTCTAAAAATTAGCCAGGTGTTCTGTGGACACATGTAGTCCCAGCTTCTCAGGAGGCCAAGACAAGAGGATAGCTTGAGCCCAAAACCTTGATGTTGCTGTGAGCTATGATGCCATAGCACTCTACCAAGGGTGACAAAGTGAGACTCTGTCTCAAAAAAAAAAGAAAAAGGAAAAGGAAAATTGAATCCAATCTACAAAACCCTTGCTCTTGGGCCAGGCACAGTGTCTCACACCTACTATCCAGTACTCTAGGAGCTCAAGGCAAGCTGATTGCTTCAGTTCAAGAGTTCAAGACCAGCCTGAGCAAGAGCAAGACCCCATCTCTAAAAACTAGCCAGGCATTATGGCGGGTGCCTGTAGTCCCAGCTACTTGAGAGGCTGAGGCCAGGGAATGACTTGAGTCCCAAGAGTTTGAGGTTGCTATGAGCTATGATGCCACAGCACTCCACCAGGGGCAAGAAAATGAGACTATCTCAAAAATAAAACAAACAAACAAAAAAAAACCTTGCTCTTTGCAATATAAGGCCTAGCCTCTCTGTTAGTAATAAATGAAACCTACTTGGTATACACACATCCACACACTGCACAGGCATAGCTTTGTCTGTTACGTGTGGGCTAAGGCCTACCCAAACAGATGACACCAGTTGCCTGTCAGCAGTGATTTGACAGTCCTCTGCAAATTGGGGACGCTAGCAGCTCCTGTGCTTTTACATTGCAGGGGTGCTGTGGGGAACAATTAAATGTCTGGAGCCTGCTAAGGATTATTAAGTGCTAGCAATTCCCCTTGCAGGTAATTGCTTTTGAGTCATAAAGGGACAGTTAAATAAGTACTTCCATTTCAATATCATTCGAAAGGGATAAAAAGAGATTCTAAAATTCCATAGTGTCTAAATTTAGTATTGCTGTTCATGAGGTGAAGAAACTTTATAGTCATGCGCTTTTTATAAAGCGATAATTGCCTGCTTCAAAAACTTGTTCAGTTAGAATTTTTGTGGGAATATTCTGTAGAAGTTTCATAATGAAGAAGCTAGTTTTCCATCCAGAAATGAATTTTTGCACAGGAAGTCCGTCCCCATGCTGCTTGATTTTAGTGACAATGTTTGTAAGTGTCCAGGTTAATCTATCCAGAGAAAGCAACGTTTTTCACGTCTATCTTTTCTTTTCTTTTTTTGAGACAGAGCCTCAAGCTGTCACCCTTGATAGAGAGCTGTGGGATCACAGCTCACAGCAACTTCCAATTCCTGGGCTCAAGCGAGTCTCCTGCGTCTGCCTCCCAAGTAGCTGGGACTACAGGCGCCCGCCACAATGCCTGGCCATTTTTTGGTTGCAGCCATCATTGTTGTTTGGCGGGCCTGGGCTGGATTTGAACCCGCCAGCTCAGGTGTACGTGGCTGGCACCTTAGCCTGTTGAGCCACAGGCGCCGAGCCTTTCCCGTCTATCTTATAGGAGTGGCTGCTCCTCCCTCACTGAGTTCATCACTCTGTTCCTGCCCTCTTCTGATCCGCGTGGCCTCCACTGCCTCTTTCTGCTCAGTGTTTAGGTCTATCTTTGCTTCTCTCTCATCCATAAAACACAAATTCTAAACCTAAAAATCGGAAGCCTCCTTGGCCCCTGGGTCTCCTTGCAGTTATCGTCCCCAGTCTTTAAGCCCCCCCCCCCCCCGTTATTGCCAGCCCCTTTTGCCTGGACAGTTTCTACTCATTGCTCAAGTTTCAGCCTGAATGTCACTTCCCTAGGACATCTGACCTCTAACTGAACTATAATCTCTTTTGCATAGCACATATGTTTCATGGCCATTTAAGTAACTACCTGGTTTCTCTCTCAAGCTGTGTTCTCTGTGAAAGAGGAACTGGGTCTCACTAACTTCTCAGCCCCATTGCTTGGAATATCCCAGGCACTGAGCACATGGGTGAACAAGCACACGCACCCAGAATATCCCAGGCAGAGCTTACACCAAATTATCACATAAATTATCACAAAGGTTCCTACCTATGAACTCTTAGGAGATCAAGGGATGACAGCTAGAAAGTTCACTATCTGATCTCATGAGAGAAAAGGAATACAGAGTATTTTTAAACATTAAATTTTAAATCCTCAGTGATAAGGGTTTGTTGAATATTCAAATATAGCAGTCAGCATTATTATTTTTTTTTTTTACCTTTTTTAAAATTTCAGATTAATATGGGGCAACAAACTGTCAGGTTATATAATTTACACATAACAGGTAAAATTCAGAGCTGTATCTGTGTCTGATACTTACATCCATGCATTGTACTGACCAGGTAAGAAGCTACTGAACCCCTTCCCTTCTTGAATTTAACTGAGATGTTTCTCTTGTGTGGGTCCAGAAGCCAGTTTTTAAAGTAAAGTAAAATGCTCTAGGTCTGTGTTTCTCCATTTTTCAAATCTGCTGCCCATTCTGGTGAGCCAAAGAGTTTCACACTTTCACCCCATCCCATCACATCTGACAGTTCCTGAGTGGGGGCTGTCTTCTATACTCCCACCTAAGTTTTATATAGCTTTAGTTCACTGTCATAATATTGTCATTATATCGAGTATGACTTTTCAAATTATGAAAGAGGTCAGATGCTTTTCCCTACCCACATCTAAGCCCCGGAGTTCAAAATAAAAAGAGGTTTGTATCTTTTATCTAGTTTTTGTGAACAGTTTCTACTTTTTATTTGTGGGATGCTTCATCTGCTTATGCAGCTGTTTTCCTAATGATTGAGTTGTCTTCGAAACCAGGTGCAGTTACATGATAGACAATGTGATTCTGCTGATGAATGGCACATTGCAAAAAAAGCCTGTGAAAGAAATCCTGGGGAAGTGTCACCCACTGGGGCGTTTCACAGAAATGGAAGCTGTCAACATTGCAGAGACACCTTCAGATCTCTTTAATGCTGTTCTGGTGGAAACACCATTAGGTATGAATACTCAAATCATTATATAACTTCCTGATAACACAGTTATTAGAAAATGTACTTTCAGGCCAGGTACAGCAGCTCATACCTATAACTCCAGCACTTTGGGAGGCCAAGGTGGCAGGATTGCTTGACCCCCAGGAGTCTGAGATCAGCCCGGGTAATATGGTGAGATGGCATCTCCACAAAAACATAAAGAAATAGCCAAGCATGGTGACATGTGTCTGTAGTTTCAGATACTGGGAGGCTGAAGCAGAAGGCTCTCTCTTTTTTTTGAGACTCAGTCTCAAAAAAAAAGTCTCGCTTTGTCACCCTTGGTAAAGTGTTGTGACATCATAGCTCATAGCAACCTAAAGTCTTGGGCTCAAGCGATCCTCTTGTCTCAGCCTCCCAAATAGCTGGGACTACAGGCGCCCGTCACAATGCCTGGCTATAAGAGGATTTTAAGACTCATAGTTTAAGGTTGCAGAGTGAGCTGTGATGACACCAATGCACTCTAGCCCAGGAAAGAGAGCCATACCCTAACTCAAACAAACAACAAAAAAAAACCTAGCAAACAAACAATAGCAAAGAAGAAAGTGTTTTTTTAATTCACATTTTTCCTATAAATACAATATTCTATCATACAGACTCCTAGAAGTGGCTAGGACATCAAGGAACCACCTAGTCTAGCTCCCTTGTTTTTCAGATCAAAACAAATAAACCAGCCTGCTCAGGGTCACATGCAAACCATCTGTAGCAGAGAAGGAACTGGGATTCATCACCCAGCCTCCCAGCCTCTAGACCCTTGAACTTTATTCCAGGCCATAGCAAATACACAATAGAACTTGTAACTCTTTAAAAAATTAATTTTCTAGACAGGTTTTATATGATTAGTCTCTCAGCCTTTCATTTTAGACTTCTGCCTAAGTAAGTTTCCATATAGAATACATTTTGTTTTAGAAATTTGGGAATGCCATTTTTTCTGAGGTGCTCAGAAGTATCTGTCAAGTGATCAGAAGCAATGATGAAATGAATGTTAATTTCATTATAATTTGTCACTGACAATGGCTGTGACATTCAGTATTTAGTATTCAGAATGCTAAAGGGATAATTTTATAAGCATCATTTATCTGATAATGTCAGGAAATGTGGATAGTAGTAATTCACTATTGATCATTTGTCAAAACAGTTGCTGTTTGAAACTTTTTTTTTTGAGATAGAGCCTCAAGCTGTCACTCTGGATAGAGTGCTGTGGCATCACAACTCACAGCAACCTCCAATTCCTGGGATCAAGCGAGTCTCCTGCCTCTGCCTCCCAAGTAGCTGGGACTACAGGCGCCCGCCACAATGCCCAGCTATTTTTTTGGTTGCAGCCGTCATTGTTGTTTGGCGGGCCCAGGCTGGATTTGAACCCACCAACTCAGGTGTACGTGGCTGTTGCCTTAGCCCATTGAGCCACAGGCACTGAGCCAAAACAGTTGCTGTTTAAAACAGAAATTTTAAAAAGAAAAAACTAGATTTACGCTGTCATTAAGTGCCTGACACTGAGGCAGCATCCCCAGCGATGGAGGTGGGAAGCAGGTGAGTCTGGAACCAGACAGCTGTGAGTGTGAAACTCTGCTCAGTCTTGACAAGATGCCTCAGGGCAATTCAATTCACTCCACTTTCCTCATTTTAAAAATAATTGTATCTTGGCCAGGCTCAGGTGTGGCGGCTCACACCCATAATCCTAGCACTCTGGGAGGCTGAGGCCAGCAGATTGCAGGAGCTCAGGAGTTTGAGACCAGTCTGAGCAAGAGGAAGACCCCTGTCTCTCCTAAAAATAGAGCATGAGGCAAAAGGATCACTAGAGTTTGAGGTTGATATAAGGTATGATGACATGGTGCTCTACACAGGGCATCAGAGTGAGAGACTCTGTATCAAAAAAAAAAATGTTTATCTTATTGTAACAGGATTTTGAAAAGTAAAATGTAAATGAGGTGAAAGTTATATTAATTAGTAGCACTCCAAATTTGGCACTCCAATTGTACAAATAATCAACACATTGAATTCCACAAAAACATAAATGTAGTCATGATCTATGTATATAGGACTTAATAAAAAATAAAACAAAAAATAAAAAAGGGTCTCATTTCTACTTAAAAAAAAAGAAAAGTAAGTAAAACAGTTTTAGTAGAACTCAATGCCTGGCTCATGGTAACAGTAAATGGTAAACAGTACTGTTAGACTGGGGAGGGTGACTTCAAAGTAAGGCTTATGTGAATGGGCTCACAATGCTGTGAGAACTGATAGTTCATTTAGTGTAAGAAGCAGTGTCTAGGCCTCAACCCTAATAAAAGTGTAATAAGAACCCCTGTGGTCCTCGTTCCTATGAGCCCTATTGAGCCTGTGGTTTGCAAGTCCACAGTGTTCTTGTCAGGAGTGAGCCAAGGGTGGTGTATTCAGGACATGTTTTTTACAGCTTCTGGTCTTGCTTATGATTCATTTATTTTGTATGGCAATTTCTACTTTTAGCTCCATTCTTTCAAGATTGTATGTCTGAAAATACCCTAGATGAACTGAATATTGAATTACTGCGCAATAAACTGTACAAGGTAACCGCTTTCCCAGATATCACTTTTCTTGATTACACAAAACTTCATAACTAGAGTTCTTTATTAAATGTTACTTTGCCCGTTAGCCAACTTCTGCAATTTTGAAGCTTTGCATATTTGGAATACAGTTCTGATCTGGCTTCTAGTGAAATGCATGCATGTCAACTTCTCTCAGCCAGCAAAATTGTTGAGAAGAAATAATGTGCCCTATTTTGCATTCCTAGCTCCTTACATGGTGCCTGGAACATACAAGGAATTGATTGGGTGGTAGTAGGTGAATGGACAGATGAGGTGGGTGAACCAGCATACAAAGTTAAACCTTCTGCTCTGTAGTTCCACTTCTGTCTTTAATCCTGTCATAGAGTCCCTAAATCTCATAGCTAACCTGCCCAAACAATTTTGATCAGTGTACCAGAATGACCATTTTGGAGACAATACATCTAAGATACCACTTTGCTACTATTCACCGTTTGAGTAAATCTATGTACTATAGACTGAGCAAAGTTTGTTGATTTTTACTCATATGACCATAGCATCTTTGGACATTCTTATAGGATAATTAAATAGATACTGCCATGTCATTATATATAATACATAGTACTTTATCTTCAGACACATGGTTCTCTCAAAAACATCGTACTGGTGGCTCACACTTCCCAGCACTTTAGGAGGCTGAGACAGGAGGAACACTTGAGCCCAGAGGTCTGAAGTTGCAGTGAGCTATGATGCCACCATTGCACTCTAGCCCAGGCAATAGAATGAGATCCTGCTCCAAAAATAGATAGATAGATAAACATTGTATTGCAGACAATTCTCCTTTTTGTAATGAGACTTATGGGCTTAGGGAAGGCATCCCTGAGACCTAACCAACAGAAGGCACTATTCTAAGCAATCCATAGGCCTAAACTCAATCCACCTGGCTAAACTATGGTGCTTGTTCTATCCCCAGTCCTCAGATGACAAAACAAAGGAATGGAAAGTTATGGAGCCCTTGGCAGAAGCCAGTTAGCTAGTACACATTAGAGTTGAGATTCAAACACATGCAAGCTGACCCCAGATCCCAGAGTTTTTGTCTTTCCAATGTATCTCTGTGTTCAGAGCCACCCCAAGTGTGTCTCAGAGAGAGAGAGTAAATGTCAGCACAAGGCTGAATCTAAAATCATTTACAGGGCTCAAAAAAGAACTTGGCATTCTTGTTAGAATAGCAAGAATTAGCCATGTGAAATAATCCAAAAACCATGCAAAAAAAAGTGGTTTGTTAAGTAATTATAAGTTATAAAAAGTCCAATTTTGTTCTTTTATAGAGTTCTTTTCCAGTCTGTGCAACATGCTGCAATGTGAAACTTCCACCAAGTTTATCATAAAATATCTCTCCATGGGAGAAGTAATTCAATTTCCATTAAGGCATTTAGTAATACATGACAAGTTGTTCCAGAAATTTATAAAAGGGAAATATATTCATTTCTTTGTTTATTTTCTTTTAAAGTCTTACCTTGAGGCTTTCTACAAATTCTGTCAGAATCATGGTGATGTCACAGCAGAAGTTATGTGTCCCATTCTTGAGGTAAGAAAGACTTCTCCAAGTACTGTGCTTACACATATTACATTGTTTTAGCCCTACTCAGATTTATTTATCTTACAAATTCATTTATGTAGAAATAAAAGAAGCAGGATGTCATTAGATGTCTTTGGTTAAGAATAATATTTTTCAAGTTTTCTACCTGGAAATGTTATTTTGCAATTAGAAAAGAATAATGCTTATAAAAGTTTGGTCATGATTCATTTTGATGTAATATGTAAAAAGAAGATTATAATCAATTAAAAATTTAGTATACTATGAGCAATGAGTAGACTATAGATTACTCACAATAATTACCCAAATTCCTTGCAGTGAGGGAATGTTGAGCACCTGGCAACCCACACAACTCGGCTCCAAAGTGCACTATGTCTTCATCCACAGACACATTGTTCCTTATATGAATCCTAAAGTAAAGGCTGCCCTAAGCAACTCAGGAATTCTCCTGCATTCAGGAGAACTTCAGTTAGGCAACGCACAGCTGGCAAGCACATTTCTTTATGTGTCAATTGACAGCTCCCTCTCTAGTTGATGTTATGCTCTTTCTAATTCCTCTTTATCACCACAGATTGTGTCTCTGCTCAGAGGTCCTCTTCTAGGAGAATGTTGATCTGGAAATTCATGGGAGTTTGAGGGCAGATTCCAGAAGAATCTGCGGGCATCTGGGACATAGTCTGCGCTGAGTGTTTCATCTTTCTCTCTTGCTGGCTTCCTAATTCACTAGAATAGGAAAAGAAAATATCACTCCGGGCTTTTCTAAGCCTTTGCTTTGCCCTGTGAAACTAAATTTCATCTAAAGGATATTTTAATTCATTAGATTTTCCCTTATAGCAAGTTCACTGGTGGGCAGACTATTTAGGTAGTGCAAAGACTAGATTTCAAGAAAGACTTAATAGGCATTGCCCTGTACACAAAAAGGAAAAAAAAAAGAAACTGACTTCATCTGCATATATTTTAACTTAATGTTCTGAAACTGCATGTGATAAAGTTAGTTCCCCACAAATTATTAAAGTTTTATGTTTTGGTCTGTTGTTTTTTATTTGTTTTTTCATAACAGAGGATTTCTCTCTGTCACTCCAGCTGGAGTGCAGGGGTGTCATCATAGCTCAAGGCAAATTCAAACTCCTGGACTCAAGCAATCAATCCTCCTGCATCAGCCTCCTGAGTAGCTGGAACTACAGACCCACACCGCCACATCCAGCTAATTTTTTTTTCTATTTTTAGTATAGATGGAGTCGTATTCTTTCTCAGCTAGTCTCCAACTCCTGAGCTCAAACAAGTCTTCCTCCTCGGGCTCCCAGAGTACAGGATTACAGGCATGAGCCCCACAAATTTTATGGTTAAAGATACTTTGCTATCCTGTATTGAAATTTTTCTTTCTTTTTTGGAGACAGAGTCTCACTCTGTTTCCCAGGCTAGAGTGCCATGCCCTCAGCCTAGCTCACAGCAACCTCAAACTCTTAAGCTCAAGCCATTCTCCTGCCTCAGCCTCCCAGTTAGTTGCAATACCAGCACCTGTCACATGCCTGGCTAATTTTTTTATTTTTAGTGGAGATGGGGGTATGGGTTTCTCACTTTGCTCAGACAAGTCTTGAACTCCTGAGCTCAAGGGATCCCCCCACCTTGGCCTCAAAGAGTGCTAGGATTACAGACCTGAGCCACCATGCTGGGCCTGAAATTCTTAAAGCTGAAATAGTCCTTGAAGTAAAAATCTTTTTTTTTTTTTTTTTTTTTTTTTTAGAGACAGAGTTTCACTTTATCTCCCTCGGTAGAGTGCTGTGGCATCACACAGCTCACAACAACCTCCAACTCCTGGGCTTAGGCGAGTCTCTTGCCCCAGCCTCCCGAGTAGCTGGGACTATAGGCACCCGCCACAACGCCCAGCTATTTTTCTGTTTTCCCATTCCACTGAGCCCGGGTTTGAACCCGTCACCTTCAGTATATGGGGCCAGTGCCCTACTCTATGAGCCACAGGCGCCACCCTGAAGTAAAAATCTTATCACTGCAGAACTCTAAAAAAATATTTTTATCCTTATCTATGTTACACAGAAAGTGAGCATCAAATAAATAATATTTTTCTATGGCATACTGAATGTCAAAAAGTGAGATAATCTCTTTCAGACATGCTAACCATGTAAGTTTGCCTGGGGCCAGGTTCGAACCAGTCACCCTGGGCATATGGGGCCAGCGCTGCCCAGTAACTTACATTTATAATACTATGTGCTAGAAGCTATCTGAAGTGCTGCATATATGTGGATTCACTTGGAATTTACAACCACACAAAATTGGCTGGGGTTTGTTTTGGTTTTGTTTTGTTTGTTTTTGAGACAGTCTCACTTTGTCGCCCTCAGTAGAATGCCATGGCATCATATCTCACAGCATCTCTTATGTTCAAGCAATTCTCATGCCCCAGCCTTCCAGAGTGGCTGAGATTATAGGAGCCTGCCACAATGCCCAGCTATTTTTAGAGATAGAGTCTCACTCTTGCTCAGGCTGGTCTCAAACCTGTGAGCTCAGGGAATCCATCTTCCTTGGCCTTCCAGCATGCTGCAATTACAGGCATGAGTCACTGCGCCTGGCAAAATCGGATATTTTAGTGTCTATTTTTCCGGAAGGGCAACTGAGACACAGAGAAGACTAATAACTTGCCTGACATCTCACAGCTAATAAATCAGGATTTGAATCCAAGCAGTTGACTCCAGTTTCTATATGTTTCTTCACTATGCCATATTGCCTCTGCATTAAATTCACCATTCACAATTCTTTTATACAAAACTATGTGCTAATTCATAAACTGAATCACACTGTGAGTACCATAAAAATCAGAAATGGGGGAGAATTAGGTCCTTGGTGATATAAGAAAATGCAGCATGGTATTAGAAAAATGCTTATCACTAAGATCATTTGGTCAAACTACTATATTCCTAGTGTTCCATTGTCCCTTTCAAATCTCATGATACTATTAGAATAGCTTAGATTTTTTTAAACATTATTAAAAATAAAAATTTATTCATCTGTCTTTACATGTTTATACAGAAATATCAGCTAGCTATAGCATGCAGTTATAACCTCTGTAATGATAAGATCTGGAGAGATATGTCAGTTTTACATAAATATTTTAGATCATGTAATTACTTTCCTTTTATTTGTATAGCTATAGAGCATTTAAACAATATATAAATTCTGTCTGTATTCTTATTTATTCTCATTTGACTGGAGAATTTTTTTTTTTTTGGAGACAGAGCCTCAAGCTATCACCCTGGATAGAGTGCTGTAGCATCACAGCTCACAGCAACCTCCAATTCCAGTTCTCAAGCCAGTCTCCCCCTCCACCTCCCAAGTAGCTGGGACTATAGGTGCCCGCCACAACGCTCGGCTATTTTTTGGTTGCAGCCGTCATTGTTGTTTGGTGGGCCCAGGCTGGATTCGAACCCACCAGCTCAGGTGTACGTGGCTGGTGCCTTAGCCCGTTGAGCCACAGGTGCAGAGCCTTGACTGGAGAATTTAAAAGGCTTAATATGGTAGAAAAGAGTATT
>CAUYON010122415.1:0-33346 GCA_963573935.1 Arctocebus calabarensis | reverse complement strand
TAGAATGTGTTGGGTAGTATTCCTTCTTTTTCTATATTTTGGAAGAGGTTTAGTAATATAGGTACTAGTTCTTCTTTAAAGGTTTGGTAGAATTCTGACGTGAAGCCATCTGGTCCTGGGCTTTTCTTTTTAGGGAGATTTTGTTGAAATAGTTGTTGCTATTTCAGAACTTGATATAGGTGTGTTCAACATTTCCACTGCATTCTGGTTATGTCTTGGTAGGTGGCATGCTTCCAAGTATTGGTCAATTTCCTTGAGATTTTCATATTTCTGAGAGTAAAGTTTCTTGTAATATTCTTTAAGGATTTTTTTTTTTTATTTCTGAGGGGTCTGTTGTTATTTCATCTTTACCATTTCTGATTGCTGAGATTAGAGATTTTACTCTTTTTTTCCTGATTAGGTTAGCCAAAGGTTTATCTATTTTATTGACCTTTTCAAAAAACCAAGTTTTTGATTTGTTGATATGTTGTATAATTCTTTTGTTTTCAATTTCATTTAATTCTGCTCTAGTTTTGGTTATTTCTTTTCTTCTGCTGGGTTTGAGGTTGAAATGTTCTTCATTCTCCTGTTGCTTGAGATGTTCCATTACGTTGTTATCTTCCTCTCTTTCCCTCTTCTTGAGGCAGGCTTGCAGTGTTATATATTTCCCTCTTAGGACTGCCTTTGCAGTATCCCAGAGGTTCTGATAATTTGTGTCTTCATTGTCACTTTGTTCCAAAAATTTGGTAATTTTCTTCTTAATCTCGTCTATGACCTAACTATCCTTCAGCATAAGGTTATTTAGCTTCCATGTTTTAGTATGAGTATGCAGATTCCTGCTCATGCCTCAGCTTCCTAAGTAGTTGGGACTACAGGGGCCCACCATAATGCCCAGCTAATTTTTCTATTTTTTGTAGGTACAGGGTCTTGCTCTTGTTCAGGCTGGTCTCGAACTCCTGAGCTCAAGCAATCTACCTGTGTTGACCTCTCAGAGTGCTAGAATTACAAGCATAAGCCACTGCACCCAGCGTGTGATTTTTATTTTGAAATATGCTTTTGGTGATCATGTCCAACAGGAGCAAGAATGGCAGTGTGGAGAACAGAAATAGGAGTCCAGGAGGTGGGAGCTACTTTTACAAGATATTTGACAGATGGTTATTTTTTTAAAACCAAAGTTTGTTTCTTATTATAACTGAGGAGCTTCCATAAGCACAAAATTCATTGCATCTAAAATATAAATTTTCATCGTGTCATTAAATGAGAGTGTGATATATTTTTTAAAAATATACTTTTGCTGTATGCATGTAAGACTTAGATATTCTGGTTGTACAATTATGATTTTCTATTTTAGAACATTCTAAATATCTAGTAGCAGTTATAACCAATTAGTAATTACAAGTACATTAACATGTTTTGTTACATGATGTACATCTCAGTATATATTATAGAGGTTTTGTTTAACTGTTATGTAAGCTATTTTTAATGAGCAGCTCATTAACCTGAACTTAGGGTTCACTGCAAAAATTTTTTTCTCTTTCTTATTATATAACCTTGATTGATTTAACAAAGCTGGTATTTTTTCTTTTATGAGTAATAAACCTTCTCATTATTATCTCATCTGTAAAGTTTAGAAGAATTAAGTATTTCATCTACATAATTTAAGAATTCTAGCAAGATTTGGTGATGTTCTTGAACTCATTATATTTAATGTAATACTGTAGCATTTTATGAACCCCAAATGAAAAGTGTAAAAGGTAAAACACAAAACACCTGTCCGTTTTTTAAACTTCTGTGGGTTTCCAGTAAGAATGGCCCACATCACAAAATCTCAAAACTGCAGATGCTGGAGCAGATGTGGAGAGAAGGGAACACCTTTATACCGCTGGTGGAACTGCAAACTAAGACAGCCTTTTTGGAAGGAAGAGTAGGGAGCCCTCAAAGAACTCAAGCTAGACCTCCCATTTGATCCTATAATCCCATTACTAGGCATTTACCCAGAAGAAAAAAAATCATTCTACCATAAGGATGCTTGCACTAGACCAGCGGTTCTCAACCTTCTTAGTGCCGCAATGTATTTTCATTGTTAAAAAGGGGTTGCAACTCACAGGTTGAGAACTGTTGCACTGGACTGTTTATTGCAGCTCAATTTATAAGCACCAAAATGTGGAAACAGCTTAAATGCCCACCAACCCAGGAATGGACTAACAAACTGTGGTATATGTACACCATGGAATACTATTTAGCCATTAGAAAGATGGAGACTTTACATCTTTTGTATTAACCTGGATGGAAGTGGAACACATAATTCTGAGTAAAGCATTACAAGAATGGAGAAGCAAGAATCCTATGTACTGAATTCTGATGAATGAGCTAGTACATGGTGGGGGATAGGGGAAGGGGAGAGCAGAGAGAGGGAAGGAAAGAGAGGCTGGGGGATCACAGTGTGTGATACACCTTCTGGGAGTGGGACACAATTATAAGAGGGACTTTACCTAACAAATGCAATCAGTGTAACCTGGTTCTTTATACCCTCAATGAATCCCCAACAATAAAAACAAAACAAAACAAAAAGAAAATCTTCTGTGGTTTCTATTTGCCACATTTATTTGGCTTGGTATTTATTACTTGGTACATGTATATATTTTCCTATCCCCAATATTTTTAATGAGTCCATGAAGACAGGAATGCCTTGTCCCTCTGACTCAGTGACTTAATCAGTATCATCTAATTATCCAAATGGATTAATTGACATGTTTTGGTTGAGATTGTTTCACTATTGTTCCACCATGTATGGCTTAAGTATTAGAGTCATCTTCAGTTCTTAAGTTTAGATCCTATATAGTCAGCTCAAGCTGCCGCAACAAAATATAGACTGGTGGCTTAAACAATAGAAATTTATTTTCTTACAGTATTAGAAGCTGGAAACCCCAGATTAAGGTCTGACAGGGTTGGTTTCCAGTGAGGACTTTCCCCATTTATAGAAAGCTGCCTTTTCTCTGAGTGAGCATGCACAGAGCAGGCTCTCCGGTGTCTCTTCTTACAAGGGCATTAATCCCATCAGACCAGGGCCCTACCCTATGACCCTGAATCCTAATACAGCCACACTAGGGACTGGGGATTGGGGCTTCAACATATGAATTTGGGGGTTAGGGAGAAACATTCAGTCCATAATATCATCATTATTTAGAAATTCATGAGATAGGATTGGATAATTCTTAGGGGAAATTTAGATTTTTCTTGGGGTATTTATAATTTCCAGATGAGAGGGAAGGAATGTTAACTAAATGAATGAATAAAATAAGCAATGATCTGCTATTCTTTGAAACTCTGATCAGAAACCATTTTGAAAGGTTGGATGTGGTAGCTCACACCCGTAATCTTAGCACTCTGGGATGCCAACACAGCTGGATTATTTGAGCTGTAGAGTTCAAGACCAGCCTGAGCAAGAGTAAGACCCCATCTCTAAAAATAGCCAGGTGCCTGTAATCCTAGGGACATGGAAGGCTGAGGCTAGAGCATTACTTGAGCCCAGGAGTTTGAGGTTGCTGTAAGTTATGATGCCATGGCACTCTACCCAGGTTGACAAAGTAAAACTCTTGTCTTAAAATAAAAAATCATTTTGAAAATATTGCATGCTTTTTGTTTTACTTAGTGAAAGAAAACATAACCTTAAATGGATTAACTAGATATTTGAGCCCTTGAACCCTTCATAGAAACAAATAAAATAAAAATAAGTAATTATTTTTTCCCAGTCATTCATTCATTCCACAAATTATTTATTGAGTACCTACATGTACGAGGCATTCAGGGAGCTCACATTCCAGAGGCCTGGAGAGCACAGTTACACATGTATAGCACATAGATGCATTGAGCCACAGACTCATCAACTGTATATTTGGGATATTGATATTACGCATCTTGAGGTTGTGAGAATGAAATGAAAAAAAAAATGCACATATTGTATGCAAAAAGACCTAGAATACTCAACACAGTATTAAAGGAGAACAACAAAGTTGGAGGACTGACACTACCCAATTTGAAGACTTATAATTAAAAGAAAAACCTCAGACAGATTAAATTTAACAGAGTTGAGCAAAGAACAATTCATGAATAAGGCAGCCCCTGAATCAGAATGGATTCAGACTCCAACACTGTTATGTGGTTGAAGAATATTTATAGACAGGAAGAAGAAAGTGACATACAGAAAATGGAAGTGAGAGCAGAAGCAGCTGGATTGGTCACAGTTCAGCATTTGTCTTATTTGAACACAATCTGAACAGTTGGCCACCATTGCTTGGCCAAAATTTGGTTATTGGTGTAAGAGTAGGTTCTAATGGAACAGTATGCATAGCCCACAAATAGACTTACATAAATATAGTCAACCAATCTTTGACAAAAAAACAAAAGCAATACAATGGAGAAAAGTCTTTTCAATAAATGGTCTGGAAACAACCAGGTATTTCCATGCAAAAAAATGAATCTTGACACAGACCTTATCCTCTTAAAAATTAACTCAAAATGGATCACATACACATGTAAAATGCAATGCTATATAGCTCTTAGAAGATAACACAGTAACAAATCTAGACAACCTTGGTTTTGGCAATGATTTTTTATATGCAACACTGAAGACATAATCCATGAAAGAAAAATTGATAAGCTGGATTTCAGTAAAGTTAAAAATTCTTGCACTTTGAAAAACACTGTCAAAGGAATGGAAAGATAAGCCATAAACTGAGGGGAAATATTTCCCAAAGCCATATCTGATGAAGGACTGTTATCTAAAGTGTACAGAGAACTCTTAGAACTCAGCAATAAGAAAACCACCTGATTTTAAAAATAGGCCAAAGACAACCGATATCTCACCAAAGAAGATAAACAGATAATGAATAAACATGAAAAGATGTCCCATGTCGTATATCCTCAGGGAAATGCAAATTAAAAAAAAATATATCCCACACAGCTGTTAGAATGGCCAAAATCCAGAATATTTACAACACCAAATGCTGGTGAGGATGTGGAGTATCAGGTGCACTCATTCATTGGTGTGGGAATGCAGATTGGTCTAGTCACTTTGGAAGACATAGTCTTACTCTAAGATCCAGCGCTTGTACTTCTAGTTATGTACCCAACCAAGTTGAAAACTTTTGTCCATATAAGGACCTGTACATGGATATTTATAGCACTTTATTCCTAATTGCCAAAATCTGTAAGGAACCATCTTTTAGACGGTGAGTGGATAAATCAATCATGGTACATTCAGATAATGGAATATTAATCGGTGCTAAAAAGAAATGAGCTATCAGGAGGTCCCTGTGGCTCAAAGGAGTAGGGCACCAGCCCCATATATCAGAGGTGGTGGGTTCAAACCTGGCCCTGGCCAAAAACTGCAAAACAAACCAAAACAAAACAGAAATGAGCTATCAAGCCTGAAATACATGGAGGAAACTTAAAATGTTACTAAGTGAAAGAAGCAAGTCTAAAAAGGCTACTATATAACTCCACCTATATTACACTCTGGAAAAGGCAAAACTATGGAGAAGTAAAGAGATCAGTGGTTGCCAGGGATTAAGGGAGGAGGGAAGGATGAACAGGTGGAACATAGAGGATTTTTTTTTTTTTTTGCAGTTTTTGGCCAGGGCTGCATTTGAACCCACCACCTCTAGCATATGGGGCCAGCACCCTACTCCTGTGAGCCACAGTCACCTCCCCAGGAACACAGAGGATTTTTAGGGCTGTGAAACTACTCTATATTTTAATGGGGGATGCATGTTTGTATTGTCCAAACCCATAGAATGTACAACACTAAGAGTAAACCCTAATGTAAACTGTGGACTTTGGGTGATAAGAATGTGTTAATGTAGGTTCATTATTTGTAACAAATGTGTCACTCTGGAGGAGCATGGGGACAATGGGGGACTCCGTGCATGTGTGGGGACAGGGAAGTTATATCTGAAATGTCTATGTACCTTCTGCTCAGTTTTGCTGTGAACTTAAAATTTCTCTAAAAAATAAAGTGTCTCTGAACAAATGCATGTAAAGGACTTGGCCTATAGGAAGCAATAGTTTTAACTATAATTACATTTATTATTAACAAATATTAACAATAAAGCACATTGGAAAGGCTTAGCACAAGATAAGTTTTAAAGGGTTGCTTGCTAATTAATTGAAGTTTCCTGCTGACTTTAAAAATTTTATTTTATTGTATGATTTTTACAGTGCCACCTCTCTGTTTGATATCTGGACTAAATATGCCCCCAGGCTGCCAATTGACTATTACAACGAAAAGCTTTTGAAGGTTGGAGATAGCCTTTTTCAGATGAAAGTAAGTGCCCCTCCACAAGAGAGAGCCAAAACAAAACTCATTTGGCTTATTATTATTACAGTGTTTCTTTTGATACCATTCCTATTTTACATGTTTTGATTTGTCCTTAGAAAAAAAATTAATGAATACATAATAATTTTAGTGAGGTACTGTAACCAAAAAAAGTGTTTGCTTTTTAATTTTGTGGTTGAGATTCTCCAGAGGTGAGAGATTCCTGAAAGGACAGGCATCTGGGTGGGGATGGGCAGGGTTAACAGAGGGTGTGGCAGGTGCACAACAGGAAATGCTGAGTCATCATGTTCCCACCTTACACAAAGGAGCCCAGACACCACTTCCTGTTGTTTTTCACATGGCTGGTCTTGCAAAGCCAATAACCTCCTTGCTCCTGGCCTTGCAGCTCAGTTACTTGGTTCCCAGTGCCCTGTTTTAATGACTTTCGACTTCTTAATAGTTTGCAGTATGTAATTAAAGCTGTTGTGCCGTACATACCCTGTCTTTTGCTCAGTATTTTATTCCAAACTGTTTGTGCTGTATGTGCATACCTAGGTTTTAAAATGCTGTGGGCCCATGGACTTGGTTTGATAAGACCACACTGTGACTGGATTTTCTGTTAATAATCATGTGAATTGTCCCCTTATGTTCTGGCAGAGGCCCAGATTATGAATGTTGGACGAAGGGATTGTTGGCCAGACATGGACAGTATCCAGTGTTTTTTCAACCCTCAGTTTCTTAGCTTCATTTTTCTTTTTTATTTCTATTCTCTGGACTCCAATCCTTTTGGTCTGGAAGTCAGACTTTCCAAATAGATGGTAAGATGTGGAGGAAATTTCGTAATAAAGAACTAAGATTTATTCTGCCAAAGTTAGAGAATAGCTTAGCCCCGCATGAACCGACCACAGTTCTTCAAAACTTGAAAATATAGGGCTATGAAAAGTATAGACAAAACGTCAGGTAAGATTCAACTGGTAAGCTTTATTCATATGAAGTGGAATAACAGTTTTGACAAGAATTTGAAGAGACTCCTCTCCATCCTTAAAATTCTAAGTTTAAGAAGCTGGAAATACAGAGCACAATTTGGGGTTGCTTGAAGAGAAGCCACGTGGGTGGAGTGGATATTGGTGAAGGAGGAAGGTGCATGTTACGAGCTGATAAAGCAAGTTAGATGATGGATAGTAGCTAAGGATTCAGAATGTTTCAGATGGAAAGGCTTAGATAGGATATTTTAAAACTTTGTTAAAGGACCAAAGAATAAAATTTATCTGTTTTTCACTGATGGAAAAATTGGCCACTGAAATGATTTGTAACATGAAAACACACTTAAGATGTTACTTTGGTTTCTGGACTCTATTTTCATTCTAGTTATAGTAAAGTTCATCTTGTGGAATACTCTTATTTTGAACCTAGATTTGAACATATTATAAATCAAGTTAGAATGGGAAAGACTACAGATTCATGAGTGAGCAAATAACAAAGAAGTTGATAGAAATGTAAATAAAATAGTGTTTGATTGTTTCGCCTCCCCAGGGCTAGGTGACTGGACAGGCAGTTCTCACCCAGGGAAGTTGCTTTTCCTGGAGAAGGTTGCAGGGAAGGAAGCAGAGGATGGGTTGCAACTGATTCCTATTTAGAGCACTGCTCACATGCCCTGCCCAAAATCCTCCAGGTCAGCTGTGCCCTGTGGATTACAGAAACGAGGCTTTTGACTCTATAATGGGAACATAAGCATGAACTTGAATTAAAAAGGATCTCATGGCTCAGATTTTTAAAATTTGTCCTTTGGCAGCTTCAGAGACTGTTGGCAGATGAAAGAGAGAAACAACAAGATTACTCCTCTTGGTCTGCATTTTTTCTTTTTTCTCTCCTCTTTTGCCCTTCACCTTTCTTTTTTCTTTCCCCTCCTCCTTCTCCACCTTCCCCCTCTTCCTCACCCCCTTCCTCCCTGCACTCTTCCTCCTCCCCCTCCTCCTTTTCTTCTCCCTTCTTCCTCCGCATCCCTCCCTTCCCTTTTTCCTCTCCCCCTTTCCCTTCCCTCCTAGTTTTTTTTTTTTTTTTTTTTTTAAGCCTAAGCAATATCAGAGAAGCCAGACCCACTCATTTACTTCTCTGACTGAGTATGTTGGTTACCATGATTTAGTGAAGGTATAATTTTGGGTTTGAATTTTAGGTATATGTAGACATCACCTAACCACACACAGTACCATAGGGAATATTCTCATCTTTTTAATCATGACATTCTCATGTCACAATAGACTTGTGAGGAGAATTACATGAAATGATGTGTGAAACTTGTGTAGCTCAGTGTCGGTCACCTGCTACGTGTTTGGAAAATGGTTGCAGTACTAATAGTAGTAATTGTAATAATCAACATTAACAGTATTAAGAATAATAAGAATATGAATATTAATCTTAATTATAAAATGATATTTTGAAACTTGAATCAAGTCTCAAGTCTTCTTTTTATTTCAGGAATACAAACTGGCCCTTTTACAGTGCTATGGAAGATATCTACAGCAGTTCAGTACCAATTTTGATGAGAATAAAGCAGACGTTGATCAATTCAAAGCTATTTTTTTCCCAAGAGGCTTTGGAGATAAAACTGCTGGTCTTACGGTAAAATGAAAGAAGCAGATAAAATAGCTACAATTTATGATTAGCTATGCAATATATCTTTTAGGTGACAGCTTCTAAATGTCTTTCCTTTGCACATAGCATCTAGCCATGTGTTGTAAGTTGCTTAATAAATACTTTAGTGCTGGATAAGAAAGTGAACTTATTAAGCTTTGTAAAGATGCTTTAGAGATCGGGTCACTATAAGCATTCATTCATCTAGCAGACAGTTATTGTTATTATAATAACTAATATTTGTAGAGTGCTTTTAGTTTGCAAAGTGCTTTGGAAGATTTTTTGATTTTTGATATTTGATCCTTAACAATAACTTTATGAGGTAGATTTATTATCTCTGTTTTACAGGGGAGAAAAATAAAGCTAATCATATAGTTGGTGTAAAACAATGGTTCTTGAGATTAAACCTAGATCTGTTGATATATAAATTTTATGCTTTATTTTAACTATGCCAGTATTATTATGTCAATTACTTCCAGTGATTCACTGGTTGAGCAGTTACCATGTTCTAGGCACTCTTCTAAATGTGTTATATGAGTTGTCATCTCAGCCTCATTCAAGTCCTAAAAGGTGCCTCTTATACCAATTAGAAAATGGAAGCGTTTTAGATTTAGAAACCGGTCCACTTAAAGCAATGGGCAGGGTTAATGTTCTAACCCTGATCAGTGTAACTCCAAAGCCATGTTATTTCAAACTTCATAACTATTCAAGGCATTGGAAACAGTATATGGTGGATAAGCAGAAAATTTCAAGGCATGTTTGAGAAACCATGAATAGTTCAATTTGACTGTATGTGTGAATGAGAATACTGGGCAATGTAGGCTGGCACGCTATTGAGGAGAAGGTCTCTCCTAGCCTCCATGATTGTAGTGTTTGACCCCCACCCTCTGCTTTTTATTTCTCACACTTTGCCAGGATTAATTTCTGAAGTGTAAATCAATCGTTTTATTCCACTGCCCTTTGACTTTGCCATTTAAGTCCCAATTCTTTAGAATGACATGGAATGGTCTCCATTCTCTGACTTTGGGCCACCCTAGGGCCTCATTTGTTTATCTTAAACATTCTTATCTAATCTTACAAAAGACTTTTAATTCAGTGAACACAGCATCAGCTTCAAGCATTGCTAAGGCTGCTTGTGCTTGGAACTCTTTTTCCCTCTTTAGAGAGCCCAGGCTGTTTCTTCCTCATCCCCCTTGCCTAGCAGAGCATGGCAAATAGAGAGACTCAATAAACACTGACTGGATGAATTGTGTAGAGTAATAATTACATCTGAATTAATAGATAGGTTAAAATGCCACTAGGTGAGCTTACAAAAAATAGATTCATTTCTGTATCTTTAGTAATAGGATTTTTATCCTTTTTTTTCAAGTGTGGAAAAGGTCAATGTATATTAAAAGATAGTACTCTCCAGAGACATCCACCTTCTCAAGTGGAGAAGACCCTGAGTTTAGTGACACTTTTACCCTTTATGCTGATTTTCTAAATCTACATTAGGTGATGGGGGGGGGTAAAATATGATTTTTCCTGGAAAAGGGGAAAACTTCCTAAATAGAGAGTCCTACCAATTCTGTCCCTCTAAGGCAATTCCCAGAAGCTGTCATAATATTTGTAAACTGTGATAAAAGTGGTGAAAATTTTACTGTGTTAATGAAAACGGGTCACTTGAGGCTACTGTCACTTGCAGGCATGCCGCAAAGATCCCTTTTTGTGCCCTTGGCCATATCTCCACATTATACTTTTTTTTTTGCTTTTGAATTTCTTTTGACTAAGGAAAGTTAATCTTAACAAAACAAATGTTTCAGAGTCATCTATCTTATTTTCTACACCAATCAATAGAATTAAGCATAATTGTTTCCATTTTATTTTGAAGAAAAGCCTTTCTGAGTTGCATAAACCTTATCTATCGTCCTATTTACATTTTCCCATGTGTTTCAGTTTCAAGCTTTAAGTGGCAAAAATATGTGCAAGTACCAGCTGGTCTGTGATAGTGATGTCGACTTGCAGAATAAGGAGTCTGTGATCCAGTGTCTGCATATCTTGTCCTCCCTGAGGCTCATCATGCAAGTGGCTCTGCCACAGGAGCACCTTTGCTGGATTATCTTCAATGGTATCTACCAATGGGTTTTGTTTTCCATTGTATCTTTCAGAAAGTTATTGAAATGCCAAGTTGATGGTAACTGATTACCTTCTGATTTAAAACACATGCGTTTCATAATAGGATGATTATGGTTTTATTATTTATTTATTTTTTTACATTTGTACTACATTTTAGTTTGTCTCCATAAATAGGGACTTAGAAAGCATGTTTTTGAGTTTTCACTGAGTTTTCATTTTGAGTTTCACCCAAAAATGATTGAGTTTTTGGGTGTGTGAAAAGCAGAGGTCACAGGTAGTAATAATCAGTGGAGAAGATTCCAGTTGGTTAGACTAGTTCTAAGTATCAGCCATTTATTACTCCTCTCATCAAACAATTGGCCAGTGGCTTTGGCTTTCTGCACAGTGACCTTCTTTTCCTACTTGTTTTTGAGCGAGGAGCTCTGAGGAGCACATACGTATACGTATGTATATTACATACTTGTATATACCTACAGAAATGAATCTTAGCCACAGAAATGTAACATCTGCTTTTCTTTAAAGTTACAATAAGTTACTGACTGCATTATTCTCTGGATAATATATTCTTAAAGGGAAAATAATAATGATAGCATGTTTGATGTGCCTAAGACCAGGGGCAAATAACTTTAAAGGGAATATATTGGGTTTTCCCTCATCCATGACAACAGAAAGTATATTTTCTAGACTTTTCCTTTTTTACTTACCCGAAATCATGTTTTGAAATTTTTATTGAAATTAGACTTTACATTTGCTGCCACAGACGAGGCCAACTTTGACGAGATGTTTTTAGTCCAGTGATTGGTAAGCTTTTATGCCTGATCATCCTCAAGAGACTCAGTATGCCCCTGAGATGTCACTGCTATCTCTCCACTTGAATTGCTCTCTGATCTTAGTAGGGGCAGACTGAAAAGGAGCAGCAGTTCTGTGCTCAGAAGGCAATGACGAGCCCAAGGGCTGAGTCCTGTTTGCTGGAGAGGTAGAAATGATGTTACACCATTCCCTGTCTTCAGCTTCTAAGATCATGAAACCGTTCCCCTAATTTTTTTTTAGGAGGAGAGTTTTCATGCTGGTGCCCAGGTTGGAGTGCTGTGGCATAATCACAGCTCACTGCAGCCTCAAACTCCTGGGCTAAAGTGATCAACCAGCCTCAGCTTCCCAAGTAGCTAGGACTATAAGCGTGCACCACCATGCCCAGCTAATTTTTAAAAGTTTTTAAGACATGAGGTCTTCATATGTTAATCTAGGCTGATCTTAAATTCCTAGCAGTAAGCTATCTTCCTGCCTTGGCCTCCAGAAATGCTAGGTTTATAAGTGTCAGCCACTGCACCTAGCCTCCTAATAGTCTTAAAATAATTTACTATTTCTTTGTTCTTTATATCTTTCTTGGTGTGTACTTTTTCTTTTTGTAATACATACAGACTTATGTTCTATATTTTATTATTTTCTAATTTTTTCCCCCACCGAATACTATGGTTTTTAGAATCTAGCCAAGTTCTGTATATAAATATAATTTGTTAATTCTGCCTGCTGAATTGTATTTCATATATCCATACTGCCCTAGGGATGGGCACCTGGTTTGCCTGACCTCTCTAATTGCACAAATAATTCTACAATGAATATCCTTGCACATGTCCTTTTATAGAGCTGTGTAAGAGTTTTCTGGGATCTATGCCCAGGACTAGAATTGCTGGGTTGTGGGAGATATATATATATACTTAGTTTCACTAACTACCATCCCTGTTTTAATTTATTCACCTGAAACTTCCTAAGTGTCTACCATGCACTAGACATTGTTCTAGGTGCCAGAGACACAGGAGTGGAGGACACTCAAGAACCTTATTCCTAAGCTTACTTCTTCAGCAGGAAAATGATAAATAAATAGTGTCAGATGTTGATGAGTTCTATGAAGAAAAATAAAGGCAAGAAGGGGATAGAGCAGGGGTAGAGCTGGGGGTGGAGCTGCAATTTTAAATGGATAGAATGGTCAGGGAAGACTTCACTGAGATGACAGTTAACAAAAACCAGAGGAGTTTGGTGAGTGAACCATCTGGATATTGGCGGAAAGGGCATTCTAATTGGGGGATTAACAAGTACAAAAATCCCAAAGTTTTGACAATTTGTCATTTAAGTAGCCCAAAATATATTAGTAAGTTATCAAAATACATTTGACCTTCTCAATCAGGCAACTTACTCTGTTTACTTGTAGTTAACTATTATACATGTACACCCTGAGTTTGTTAAGATATTTAACCAATCTTGGTTTTTCTATAACACCTAAATGGTGCATGGATATTGGTTAATACCTTACTTCTCAACTAACCTGAGCCAAATTAATTTAGACCCTCAGAAAGATTATTTTGATGGTGGCCATCTTTGATGAAAAGGGGTCACATGACCAGGCAATAAACTCATACTAGGGATTTGGTTAAAAATAAAACCAAAATAAACTTCCAGAAATATCCTGAGATCATAAAGATTCAGTCTATGTTCTGTTTTTTACCATTTACTCTCTCATTCTGGCTTCTGCAGTAGGAATTTGAGAGCCATGCCAAGATCCTGAATTATCAAAGAAGGATTCAGTTGTAGTCAGAACATATTAGGGCTGGAAAGGTTAAAGCACATTTTTGAAGTATAAAAGGCTCTTGTCATTCTGGAGGGCAGGCTCCTGAGGCCTTCTTAAGTTCCCTAGTTTGCTGTTACTGACGTGTTTGTACAGGCTCCTGGCTTACACCTACATCAAGTGTTTTGTGGAGAGGCATGTGTTTCCTGCACATATCCTGACTTGGTGACTATTTTATTTCAACAAAGAAACTGTGATACAATTTTATTATTAAAAATTAATAGTAGGTGTCAACAAAGCCGACTTGAGAAAGGGATGCTGGGCTTGAGCTGCTACTAGTTGAATAGTTTCTTCCCCATGGATCATAAGTGGAGTAAATACATATCATGAAAAGAGTCACACAAAGAATGATGAGTCCTAGAATGTTAAGAATTGACTGCATTCTCTGTGAAATTTATGGTGCTATACATCATATGTGTTTAAATTTTATTCAAGTTTTTTGTCACTGATTTGTGCAATTAATGTTTACTAGTTATGTTTAAATCAAGTGATAGGTGTTTTGGTGCAGATTCTGTTTTCTCAGAAGTTTTTAAAGTTTAAATATGAAAAAAAGGATTAATAATTGTTGAATTTTGATGGTTATGGACATTAGATATTGTGTAGAAAATATTTCCACTATCTGTCACTATATGTACATGCCTTTTAAAAGCACATTACTACCTTTTTTTGTATGTTTATAGCTTGATCAAGTCTTTGGTATACAAAGAGTTATATGATAATTTTGTTCCCCACTCCTCCTCCAACCTTGCATTTTCTCCTTGTTTAAATTCATAGTTTGACACAAAAGCATACTTGAATGATCTTAGATAGGTCTTGGAAATACTGATTTTTCATTAGAGCATTTATAGGACATATTTTGATAATGTTATAGACCTGTATATGAGTCTGTGAATGAATTTAATGTGAACTGTTATGTGTTATGATTTTTAAACTATTAAGAGACCCCTTGTTGAGTATTGTACCATGCTGATTAAATATATATTTTAATATTATTTGGAAATATATCTTTATTTTTCCAACTGTAAGGAAATCATGAAAATCAATACCATTTTATATAAATTAATAAAACCACAGGGTATGTAAATTATGTCACTAAAAATATTCTTTTGTCCAATATATTTCAAGACTTAAAATGCCTTTAAAATGAGACCAAACATTTAAAATATGGCCATATTAGTTATTTAAATGATATTCTCTATACATTATAAGAAAAATTATGGTGATTATAACTCCCTACCATTATTAGACTTCCTCATGGGATCACTTGATTCAGGAACTAGAGACTTAAACCGCAGAAACTGGAATATAAAATTTCCACCTTAGACTGTGCAACATGGTAACAATCTTCTTTTCTATCTAGGTACCATTTACATTTATACCATTTGCAGAAAACTGATGATCATAGGTCAGTCTTCCAAGGTATGAAATGAACTAACAAAATATTTTCCCCTATATTTCCTAGTTTACTTTAAGACTTTCAGTATACAGTACATGGAATGTTAAAGAATATTTCGTGAATTGTATTATACAAAATTTAGCAAATACATAGTTTTACTAGTCTTAGTTTTATTTTAATAGTGGTCATATGTAAAATGTGGACAAAAAAGTATTAAAGAGAAGAAAGGGAATTCCTGAAGTTGATAGGTAATCTCAAGTGACTCTGTCTCTCAGATGGTCATTCGTGTCACCATGGATACTGGACATCCATCTGGTTGCTCTACCACTAATTTGGGTGACCATCCTAGGGCTTGCTTAAGATAGTCTTGGCTTATGCCTGTTGTCCCGGAATCATTATTAACAGTACTTTGTTTTACTCTTAAAAGTGTCCTGGTTTGGATGATAAACTATGGTTACCCTTTTTATGTCATGCTATGGAGCTTGGATTTCATTCTGTTTAAAGTGTTTGCACTTACTTAATGCCTATATGCTGACTGGGCAAATGAACACTTTAACCCAGTCATAAAACAAGGGCAAGGAGATTTTATTTTATAAAATTCTCACTTCCCAGTACTCAATGCTCGGTTTTAGCTTGAGGAAGTTGCTGGCACTTCTAGTCAGTTCCCTAGAATATTGATAGCACTTTTGCTCTAGGGGGCATATTTATTCTCTGTATTCATTTTCCAGGTATTGAAACACAATCCAAGAAGGGCAAATTTACTCCAGTGGAGACCCTGCTTGAGTTGTTGCTGGCATCTACAACATTACTACTTTATACTTTCTTTTATTTTCTTTCTTTCTTTTTTTTTTTTTTTGAGACAAAGTCTCTCTGTTGCCCAGGCTAGAGCACCATGGTGTAAGCCTCGCTCACAGCAACCTCAAATTCCTGGGCTCCAGTGATCCTCCTGCCTCAGCCTCCTGAGTTGCTAGGACTATAGGTGACCACCACAACACCCAGCTAATTTTTCTGTTTTTAGTAAAGTTAGGCTCTTGCTCTTGCTCAGGCTGGTCTCATACTCCTGCTCAAGGGATCCTCCTGCCTCGGCTTCACAGAGTGCTAGGATTACAGGTGTGAGCCGCCATGCCCAGCCTTTATTTTTCTTTATTCCATGCAAGAACCTTACTCCCAATATTCTAACACCCAGGAGAGGTACTTTTTTCTTATTTCTTAAAAGCATTGCTAAGTATTTTAAATGTTGACAATATTTAAAAAATTAAAATGCAAGTAAAGATATTTGCATGCTCAATGGATAACATTAATTGTGTGTCCTCTTTCTGTTTTGTTCCTCAAATTAAAAAAAAAAACTGTTACTGTCAGTGACTTGAACAAGCTCTGTGCCAGCATTTTGAGTGTGAATTAAATTGAAGGGGTACCGTCCCATGTATAATGTAAATTTGGCCTACAGACTATTCTAATGACTCTATATTTGGTTCCAAATGATTTCCTAAAAAGAATTTGTACGTGGTATAACAACAAATACAGCTTCACAGGACCATCATAGTCTGGTCTGCTGTAGGATTTGGCTGCCAAAACTTTGAAGGGCAAAGATGTCTGTGCCAACATCTCACTGTTAGTGTTTGTACTTGTTAATGCTGAGAGAATTTTAATTTAAAGTGATAGTCATCTTAAAGTAACTTCTTATTTACAACCGACGCAAGATATTTCCTCTCTTCCTCACATAACTTGAGTTTGTCTCTGACAAAATAAGGGGTGAGGGAGAATAGTGGTATGGCCTCACTTTCATGGAATGGGAGTGAGAGGAGTGAGGGATGCAATAACTGCAGGGTGGTAGGCAGGTATTCAGTTGCTACCTGCAGACCAGGATGGAATTCTTTCAGTTTGCTTAATATTTAATCATTTTCTCTCAGAAATTCCCTACCCTCTAGCTGTTAAATTGAATCCTGAGCTGATATTAAAAATGGTCTTGAGCATTCAGTTGAAAGGAGACAAGTCCTTGGAGGTCCTACTTCTCCTGGGTCTGAGGGACCTGGATACTGTAGTGACCTTAAGCATGGACAGGAGGAGAAATAGGTGTGGGATTCTCAGGCTGTTCATGATGTCACTTGAAGGAGCTCAGGAAATTTCATCCCAAAATATGACTTCCTGGTATAAAGAATATTTTGAATCAAAGGCCATTCAAGGTCAAGAAACACTGCAAGAGGCTTTCCCTCCATCTGCATAAACTGGACTGATCTGATCAGAAGATGAAAGGGGACAGTTGACTCCCCTTCCTCCTTCCTGTTTATTGTAAGAATGAGAGTCAAGAACATAAGGAAACCTGGCCCAAATCAAGTACCAGGCCAGGCACAGTGGCTCACGCCTCTGATCCTAGCACTCTGGGAGGATAAGACTGGTGGATTGCCTGAGCTCATGAGTTTGAGAACAGCCAGAGCCAGAGCAAGACCCTGTCTCTAAAAATAGCTGGGCGTTGTGGAGGGCACATACAGTTCCTGCTACTAGGGAGGCTGAGGCAAGAGAATTGCTTGAGCCCAAGAGTTTGAGGTTGCTGTGATCTGTGACATGACAGCACTCTACTGAGGGTGACAAAGTGAGACTCTGTCTCAAAAAAAAGAAAAAAATAGCAAGTCATCAATACCTGTCTGTCAGGTTCATCTGTAAGTCAGTCTGTGCTTTCCTCCAGCTATTCCTCCTCCCTAGCAAGCATTTATGGCCCTATTCAATTCTATTTCTCTCTCCCTTCTAAATGGCATACATAAAAATATCTGAACTCCACTGAAAAATTGGGCTATCATTCTGTGATTTCTTCCCGGGTGCGTGGTAAATAGATCCTTTCTCTAATTGCTCTGCTTTAATTGTAAGTTGATCTTACAGTGAACTTTTAGGGGAAAGGGCAAGTTTCTCCACACCCCTACACAAGTCTAGAGCCATCTAAACTCCCATTTCTATACGATCTAAGCATCATGGCCTTGGTTGTTATTATTGAATCACGCTCTGTCTGAAAACAAAACAAAATAAAACAAAAAGAAGCAAACAAAACTGTGTAGTACTTAGCAAACATTAAAGAATATAATAGAATCCAGCCTAAGAATCTATTGCTTTCTCTTTCATTTCAAAATTGAATTTGGCAAAGTATGCGGCTTGAGTAGCTATTATCAAATTATTTCACATATCGTTACATAAACTTTGAATCCCAACTTTGAAATTGCTTCTGTGTCGTCAGCGAACGACATAACTGATAACAGTGAAGCTGCAGTGCCATCCTGTGGCCAAGCTGATTGTTTTTCCTACTTGACTCTTAAAACACCCTTGTAGGGCCCGTGTTCTAGATACAGATATCATTTGATTTTTCCAACGTTTTTTTTCTATGAAAAGAACAGCCCTACATTATCCCCTATATCCAATCCACTTTTAAATAGAAATATTTATATCTAGCTTTTAAGGGTAAAAAATAATGCTACAAATTAAGTCATTTTTTGAAAATGACTTTTCATGTTTAAAATTTTTTTTGTCACCCTCAGTAGAGTGCCATGTGTCATAGCTCACCACAACCTTAAACTCTTGGGCTTAAGCGATTTTCTTGCTCAGCCTCCCTAGTAGCTGGGACTACAGGCACCCAGGCACAATGCTTGGCTATTTTTTTATTGTTGTTGTTTAGCAGGCCCCAGCTGGGTTCGAACCCACCAGTCCCGGAGCATGTGGCTGGCACCCTAACAGCTGAGCTATGAGTGCTGCCCCATGTTTAAATTTGAAACATAGTTTTCCAGAACCGTAAGTTTTTCATGGTGAGCTTTTCCCCTTTGTCAAGGCTTCTCTGTGTAGTGGAAGGAACTCTGTAATGGGGAGTTTAGAGACCTGAATTATAGCCCCAGCCCATTTAGCTTCTTGAAGTCAAATTAGACTATGTTTAAAGTCCTTTGTGGCACAAAAAATCTGTGATTGTCCTTAATTCTAACTCTAAATCCAAACTCAAACTGAAGCTATTTTTTAAAACTTTTATTATTTGGAGACAGAGTCTGACTCTGTTACCTTGGTGTAGAGTGCAATGGCATCATAGCTCACAGCAAACTTAAAGTCTTAGGTTCAAGCGATCCTCTTATATAGCCTTCTGAGTAGCTAGGACTACAAGCATTCACCACAACATCTGCCTACTTTTTCTATTTTTAGTAGACACAGAGTCTCACTCTTGCTCTGTCTGGTTTCCAACTTCTGAGCTCAAGCATTCCAACCACCTCGAACATTCACAGTTCTAAGATTGCAGATGTGAGCCACTGTGCCTGACTGAACCTATTTTTATTTGGAAATTTTATTTGGAAATTTCTAATAGCAGTAGTCCCGAGGGATTTTGGAAAGATTTAAATTTAAAGGTAAATTTAAGTGGCTTAATCCCATACCAATCAAACCACAGCAATCCATATGCTAAAATATGCAATAAAGGTTGTCAGGGAGCAGTGGATATGAGAAACTTAGGAATTTTTGGTGATAGTCAATTTCATATCAGTTCACGGCAAGGTTAGCAAACAACAACAGCAATGACAGCAATAACAACACCAGTGATAAAGTGATCTTGGGCTGACTTAGTAGAGGTACAGTGTCCAGAACCAGGGACTGAGAGTTTTCACTACACTGTGGTCCTCTCATACATGCTAAAGGGACTTTGACACCCTGGGATGAAGCCACAGAAGACTAAACATGATGGAGAAGGGCAGTGCAGGTCTGTGGGGTGTGGAAATGCTTGGGAGGATACTTATGCTGGAGAGAGGCCAGAGGACTGCATAGATGTTTTCAGATTCCTTTTATTTTTTTTTTGAGACAGAGTCTCACTTTGATGCCCTGGGTAGAGTACTGTGGTGTCATAGCTTACTTAAAATTCTTGGTCTCAAGCAAACCTTTGCCTCAGCCTCCTGAGTAACTGCGACTATAGGCACCTGCCACAGCACCTGGCTATTTTTAGAGATGAGGGTCTCACTCTTGCTCAGGTTGGTCTCCAAATCGTAAGCTCAGGCAATCTGCCCACTTTGGCTTCCCAGAGTGCTAGGATTACAAGTGTGAGTCACTGCAACCAGCCCCTGTTTTCACATTCTTGTAAGGATATAATTTGGAAGTGAGTTTTAGATTATTTTGTGTTGTTCCAAAAAGCTCAACTAGGACCAATGTACTGGAGGCATATCAAAATGGATTTTATTTTAGATCATGGAATATTTTTTCAGGTTTAAAATTGCCTTCTGCTGCCACATGGTGTGTCCCTTTTTACTGGCTGTAGAAACTCTTGGCAAGAAAAGTGGCAGGGCCTCTGCGGGTAGTGCTTGTGATGGATATGGTGGTGGAGATGAATTTTGGCTTTCAACCCTTTGATTCTATGATTGCTTAAAATATTTCTGTATTTAGCACCATCAACTGAAACTTTTACATGAAGGTCAGTCAACAAATATTAATTACATGTCTACTATATACTAGATAAAGTGCTAGGTGGTTGGGGTTACAATTATGTACAAAATAAAGTTCCTTTCCTAAGTGAACTATGTTCTAGTGATACAAGCTTATATTACAGTGGATGGCAAAGAATGTTACAGTTTTGCAGTTAAACCCTGATCTACTTTCAACATTCTCTTTCCTCTAGAATCAAAACTGACTAGTGGAGAACTCTGGCTTTTTAGCCTTTGCCTTTCCCTTAGATTTCCACTGAGCTGCTTGCACACATCTTATATATCCTGTCTTTGAAGACTCCAGAGATGGGAATAGAGTCTGAAGGTTATCAATGTTTTACCTATTGTTACTATTAAATAGTATGTCAGCCTGGTGGGTTTGCTTTATGTATATGAAGCTCCTGGATGGTTCTGATTTGCCTTTTTAAAGTGGGTCTGACTTTTTTTTTTTTTTTTTGAGAGAGAGTGTCACTATGTCACTCTCAGTAGAGTGCTGTGGCATCACAGCTCACAGCAACCACAAACTCTTGGGCTTAAGTGATTGTCTTGCCTCAGCCTCCCTAGTAGCTGGGACTACAGGTGCCTCTCACAATGTCCAGCTATTTTTTGGTTGGAGTTGTCATTATTGTTTAGCAGGCCTGGGCTGGGCTCAAACCCACCAGCCTCTGTGTATGTGGCTGGCACCCTATTCACTGAGCTACGGGCGCTGAGCCACTATTTTTTTCTTCAATGATTTCCTCAATTATTGGAGGCCTCATTTGTTATTGAAAGAGGAACTTTATCCTGCTGTCCAAATTTATTATCATTATTTGACAATCTAGAATAATACTTACTAGCTATCCCGTGGCTTGTTCTGCTGACTTTTGGCTTGTTCTACTGAACTCATTCAGTACTGCTTAGGAATATCTGTTCTATTCCTGCCACTATTGTAGGCACTGGTGAAACGAATGAATATGGTTCTGTTCTTACTTCCTTTTCTCTTTCTCTCTTTTTTCTTTTTTGATTCTAAACTTGGACTTTTCTATTAAGCATCATTGGCCCCTGGCTCACTGGCTGTGAGCCTTTTTCATTTTCTCTATCTCCTATACCAGCTAACATTCAGAATAATGCACTGCTTCCAGGCTAGCTAATAATAATTGTATTGTTGGCCGTAGCTCCTGCACTACCATAGACATTTGAGAAATATTAATAAATTGAGCCAAGAAGCTTAAGGAGCTAAGAAGGAAGACATTATAAAATGGCGAATTTGAGATTTTGAGTTCTTTATTCCTTTACTTTTTAAATGCTTGCTTTTTCTTGACTCATTATTTATGGTATTTTTGGTTTATGTAGCAGCTTGTGCTTATAATTTACCATTTGCTGACATTAAATAAAACTATCATTATTAGCTTAAATTGAAAAAAGATCTGATTGTACCTTGTGTTTTGCAGGCCTTAGAGTATCTCCTGTGGGCCAGCGTATGTATGGAGTCTTCTGTCTCTCTCCTGGCTGTCAGGTACTTGACGTGGAGAGTTACTCTCTACACGGCCGTCTGCCAGTGCTACTACGACTGCCAAGATGGCATTCACGGAGAGGTATGCGACTTTCTAATTCACAGCATTCCAATATTTAAAATACAGCTCATCCAGCATTTTCTACCTTAGGTCACTATGAGAAAAACAAAATAAAATAAAACAAACAACAACAAAAAACCCCCACCAAAGAAGTGAAATGTAGGAAAGCCAAAAGTTCATTGAGTTATTTGTGGAGATTTGATTGGTTTTTCCATTCTGCTGATCTCTTTCCTTCCTTTCTGTTTTCTTTTTTATTCTCTATTCACAGCTACCTTCTTTGCTCCATTTCTGAATATGATTTCTGATATCTTTTTTTAATTAAAAATTTTTTGAAAAAATTAAAATTTGAATTGGCAAATAATTGTATATACTTCTGGGGTATGATGTGAAGTTTTGATAAATGTGTACATTGTGGAAGGATTATTTCAAGCTGATGAATGTGTCTATCAACTGACCTGTTGATCACTTTTTTCTAGTGAGAATGCATAAAATCTATTCTTTAGCAATTCTAAAATATATAATGCGTTATTATTAACTCTGGTAACCATCTCAAAAACTTGTACCTTCTGTCTTTCCATCCTCATTTTGTTCATATACAAGCCAGTTTCCTTTCCCATTGAGTTTTGTATTCTTTACCATTTACTATATTCTTGATTTGCTTTTCTCTGCTAGCTACCATTTAGTGCATGTTCAAATCACCGTTTAATACACTCTATTTCTTTTTTTCTAGTGGTGACATATTTTGTCCTAAAGCTACTAAAATGATAAGTAATGAAACGTTTATATGGTTTATTTTGTTATGTGGATAGTTTTTGTTATGCTTGAATCAGGACTCTTAACGGTGCCCATCACTTGAATAGCGTTCATTGTACCCATTAGGTAGGTTTTTGCCCTTCCTTCTTCCTCCTCCCTCTGCTTAATTATCAATGCCTTTTACTTTTCTCTGGGCACACATGTGCCCTAGTTCCAATCTATTACAGAGTTTAGTTTAGTTTTTCCATTTTTGAGGTGCTTCACTTAGAATAATGGTCTCCAGTTCCATCTAAAGTGCTGCAGAATGTATTAATTCATCCTTTTTTATGGTTGAGTAGTACTCCATGGTATACATACACATACAACACATTTTGGGTTGATTTGCTATCTTTGAAATTGTGAATTGTGCTGCAATAAACATGTGCAGTACAATAACAGTGCCAGTGTCTTTTTGATAAAATGACTTCTTTTCCTAGTAGGATTGCTGGATCAAATAGTAGGTCTACTTTTAGTTTGTCAAGAGTTCTCCATACTGTTTTCCATAGAGGTTGTGCTAATTTTCAGTCCCACCAATGCTGTATAAGCATTCCCTTTTCTCTGAATCCATGCCAACATCTATTGTTTTTGTACTTTTTAATAAAAGCCATTCTAGCTGGGCACAGTGGCTCATGCCTATAATCCTAACACTCTGGAAGGCTAAGGTGGGTGGAATGCTTGAGCTGAGGAGTGTGAGACCAGCATGAGCAAGAGCTAGACCCCAACTCTACTAAAAATAGGAAAAATTAGCCAGGTATAGTGGAAGACACCTGTAGACCCAGCTACTCAGGAGGCTGAGATAGGAGAATTGCTTTAACTCAGAAGTTTGAGGTTGCTGTGGGCTATGGTGCCATGGCACTCTACCCAGGCCCACTGAGTGTGACACTCTGTCTCAAAAAAAGCCATTCTCACAGGGGTAAGGTAATAGAATCTCATTTGGTTTTAACTTCCACTAAATGATGCTGATTAGTGATGTTGAGCAATTTTTCAGTGTTTGATGGCCATTTGTTTATTTTCTTTTGAAAAACTTCTCTTTATGTCTTTTGCCCACTTTTGCAGTTTTGAACATTTGATTCCTATTGGGAGTCTTCCATGTTGAAAAATTTATTTATTTTTTATTATTTTTTTTGTACAGACAGGGTCCAGTTATGTTAAGCAAACTGATTTTGAACTCTTAGCCACAAGCAGTCCACCTACCTTGGCTTCCCACAGTTCTGGAATTATAGGCATGTACCAGTCACCCTTATTGGAAATTTTAGCCCTTTATGTATGTTAATATTGTGATTGGTCTTGAAGCATCTACATTAAACATTGTAAATGAAATATTTCAAAGAAATAGTGAAATAAATGGCATGAACTCTCGTTATTGAACTCTTAATAACTCTCTCAAACTGTTTTGTTACCGCTGGAGAATTATAATAAAGGTGATATGATTAAATAAGAAAACCTGTTTTTTTCCTTCCTTCCTTCCTTTCTTCAGATATTTTAAATACTTCCTGTATACTGGAATACAAAAATGAATAATATTCTTTAAGGAACTCAAAATTTAGTGGATGTCATGAACAGTTAAATAGATAACACATCATGTTATGGTAGGAAGGTTCAGATTTGAGAAGGGCAACTAACAATCTTTTTGTGTGTGTGTGCACATCCCAGAGAAGCAATTATCTGTAGGAAGCTACTGTTTAACCCATATTTTGGTTTTCCTTACTTTTTTTTGAATTTCATAATTTATAAAATTAGCATATCTGACAGCTTATTAACTTTAGAGTTATAGAGTTTAGTGATGCTTATAGAAAATGATTGACTGGATAAATAGCTTCCGTGTTATAAGAAGTCAGCATCAGCCTGGGCTTAATTCGCAGATTAAATCAAATGTCTCGGAGAACAAAACACATTGTCTTTATACATTTTTAATCCCTGTATTCTAACTTATTATTAAGTTTATTTTAATTGCATATAGGCATTTGCTCGTCGTGCATTAGCTAAAATTGATGAGTTAAGACAATTGGAATTACTGAGTTTCTCAAAGTCACAGGAAGAATCCTCAAGACCTTATAGAGAGGCTGCAATAAAGGTATAAAAATTTCATGAACTAAAAGAAATTTACTGCACTCTATAACTGATTAAGTACTTAATATTAGTAGTTCAGAAGTGCATCCTATTGTTACTTCATTAAATTCCTCTTTTTGGGGCAGATGGCAGTGATGATCTTCAAAAGAGGAGCCTTTGAATCTAGAAGAAAAATCAAAAATATCTTTAGACCAAAGATAAGAATTAACATAAAGGAAGCACAAAGTGTAAGTCTAAAGACATCTTCTCAATTTAAGACTCTTTTTTGCAGTGTATTTGTGTGATACGTCTTTTCAACCTAGCCCCTCATTGTTAAATCTTGTCCCTGATTCTCTGCACCAATGGGCAAATAGAGAGAATGATCTCCTAATTTGGACATGGCCTCACTTCATCTCTTTCCGTCTTTTCTTTTCTTGTTTTTTTTTTTTTCTTTTTTTAGAGACAGAGTCTCACTTTGTCACCCTTGGTAGACTGCCATGGTGTCACAGCTCACAGCAACCTCCAGCTCTTGGACTTAAGCAATTCTCTTGACTCAGCCTCCCAAGTAACTGGGATTATAGGCACCCACCACAATGTCTGGCTATTTTGTGTTGTTGTTGTTGTTGTTGTCATCATTGTTATTTAGCAGGCCTGGGCAAGGGTTCAAACCGACAGCCTTGGTGTGTGGCTGGTGCCCTAACCACTGAGCTATGGGTGCTGACCCAACTTCATCTCTTTCTCAGAGCTGAAGAGGAGCCTGTGAAAGGTGTGAATGAACAGACTCTTGCAAATACACAGGTCTCTGAGTGCTACTGCACATGCCTGTGTCTCTGACTGCTGTGTGCTAGCTTAGCAGGCTTGGAGGTTACACAGAAGATGGAAATACCTTTCTCATCAGCCTTAGGCTTTCCTCACCTTTTGAGGGTGTTCAGGAACTAGGTTATCCTGTTGCAGCAAACAGCCCTCATACCTCATGTGGTTTAAAACAACAGTTTATTTCCCACTGGAGTCATATGTTATTATAGTTATCAGAAGCTCTGCTTTTATGAAAGCTGCTCATGGCCAGGCTGAGGAGCAGCCCTCATTTCAAAAATAGTTGGTGGTTCTCCAGAGGGGATAGAAGATAGCTCTGGACGATCTTGCACAGGCAGTGATACTCAGCAGGGAAGGGCACAAGTCTCTTCTCACATATTGTAACTAGTCACACAGCCCCTCCCAACCACAAGAACAAGGACTATTCCAGGGAAAGGAATCGGACAAGGTTTTGCCTGTGGGGTCCTCTTCCCCCTTCCTCCCTCTTATTTTTCTTCTTCCAGTGCCTGTCCCTTTTCTTTTCTGATTCTCAGTATCCCTTAAAACCAGTTTTCTATCTTGTTGAAACTTCCCCTGACTGTTCTAGATGGCCATACGCTTTCTTCTGTGAGTTTCCACGTAGGGACTGAAAATGAAAGTGAGGGGGCAGAGGATGAGCAGCTTTTGCAAAAGAGTTATAAGATCTCAGAACCTGGAAGGGGTTTTGGAAACCACCTGGTTCAGTTTTCTTCTGTTATAGTTGGGGAAAATAAAGCTGAGAGTATTTAAATTACTGGCTCAGAGTCACCAAGGCAGCCATTGGTGGATCAGGTATCTCCAAGTCCACTGCTTTCGTCCTACTTGAGTGTTGCTGTCTGTCTCCATTTCTTGTTAAAACATTTAGGAGTAATTCTTTTTTTTCCCCTTTTAAATAAATCATGATATTTAAATACTAATATATTTGGACACAGTACCTTACCATTGCTACTTGGTGTGACAGTATCTACTACTGAGCACAAAAGTATATTTTACACATCCCTTTAAAGTCAGATCCCTTACAGACCTGAAACTATAAAAATTCTAGAAGAAAACCTAGGAAAAACTGTGCCCCACTAAAAAAGAAATTATCATATCAAAAAGATACCTGTACTCATATGTTTATCACAGAACTATTCCCAGTAGCAAAGTTATGGAACCAACCTAAGTGTTCATTAATTTTTGATTAGAAAATGCAACATACACCATGGGATACTACTCAGCCCTACAAAATAATGAAATCATGTCTTTTGCAAGATCATGGGTGGAACAAAGTCAAATACCACATGTTGTCACTTATAGGTGAGAGCTAAATAATGAGTACACATGGACATAGAGAGTGAAATAATAAACATTGCACTCTTAAAAGGGAATAGGGTGGGAAAGCGAAAGGGAGGTGTGGGATGAGAAATTACCTGATGGGTACTATGTTTACTTAACTGAGTGAGGGTTTCACAAAAAACCCAGATTTCACCGCTATGCAGTATATCCATGTAATAAATCTGCACATATGCCCCACGCATCAATTAATAAAATAAAATAAACCATTTCCATTACTGACCAACAGTATATAATTAGTGGGAGTAGTAAATTGCCAAATTATAAGCCAATTTCTTGGATGAGCCGTTGAACTGGTCACCTGTGTATTAAATAATAATGCTAGAGTCTTTGTGAAAGAGCAAGAGACAGTATTTTTCATCTCCAGCATTTTTTTCTTTGAGCAATCCAAATGTAAGTATCCAAAGCTGCAAGATTGACATTACTTAATTATTAGGACATATAGTCATCCTTACAGAATTAATTATATTTCCAAAGAAAAATGTTTAAAATCCCAGATAAAAGTACATTAAAAACTCATTTATCTCTTTTTTCTTTTAAGATAATAATATGAAAAATTCTGGTGTTATTTATTTTGGAAAACAATTATAATTATTTAGTGGGTAGTTTTTACAGACTAGTTAATATAATCAGGCTGTATTACGTTGATATGTTTTGCAGAATATCCTGTGTCATCTGTATGAAATAATTTTATTATGTTTCTATAAAATAGTCATTTCAATATGCATTACATCTATTTTCTAAAACATTTGTGATTTTGTAAGTCAGTTGTTATCCCACAGTAAGTTATTATGACTTCCAAAAGATTCTTTGAAAGGACAACTAATACAGACTCCTAATCATCAATCTTGTGGCAATTCATTCAACAAATATATATTTAAGTACCTGCTATGTGAACAAGATAGAAGAAGATAATACTGTAGCGAAGAAATTATATGGTAAAATAATTATAGCTTGTGATAAATATTAAGAAGGAAATAATGGTAGTGGTGTGGTGGGGATTAAATGAGTTACACATAAAGCTCTTAGAATGTTCCTGGCATTTATTAATAGTAGGCTTTCAGTAAATATTAGCTATTATTATTATTTTTATTTATCCATTCATCCAAGAACTACATATATATTAAATGCCTGCTGTGGTTTCAAGAATAGTGGAATATAGAAATAGTAAGTCACAGTCCTTGCTTTTTGAATGGACTTGAAATAATGACTAGACATGGAGGAGAGAGGAAAACATACTAAGTAAAGGACCAGAGCATGATTATGGCTTACAAACCAGAAGAGGCAAAATTTGTGAGAAATAGAGCTTGATTAGAGTAGGCATATGATGTTGGGGAATTAACATAGTACATCTCATAGAGTAGATATAATGGAGACCACAGTTTTTAAAGGTGGAATAAACTGTGTGGTGGTGTCATCCAGATTCTCATCCATCCTGGCATTTTAAACAATAGTACTGTATATCTTATGCAGTATATGTACCATAACTTGTCTAATATTTTTATTACTGTTAGTTTAGTTGTTTCTATTGTTTTGCTATTACAAATATTGATGTCAGCCACATTTTTAGGCATACTATTTTTTCTTTATTTCCTATAAATAAAATTAAGATGTAGGATTTCTGAATCAAGGGAAACAAATACTTTTATTTCTTTTTCATATATTGCCAAATTGATTTCCAAATGGATATCTCTATTTTCTTTTCTTCTTTTTTATTTTTTTGGAGACAAAGTCCCACTTTATCACCCTCAGTAGAGTGCTGTGGTGTCTCAGCTCACAGCAACCTCCAACTCCTGGGCTTAGGCGATTCTCTTGCCTCAGCCTCCTGAGTAGCTGGGACTATAGGTGCCTGCCACAACACCCGGCTATTTTTTGTTGCAATTTGGCTGTGGCCAGGTTCGAACCTGCCACCTGCGGTATATGAGACCGGCGCCCTACTCACTGAGTCACAGGTACCTATTTCTATTTTCAAAGTGACAACCTGCATGTACCAATTTTACCACAAGTTATTATTTTCATATTATTATTTGTTTAAACTTCTTTTGCAAATTCAGTTTTAATAAAATGGTTCATCATTTTAACTTTATTTCTCTGATCCAGTTTTTCCTTATATTTGTGTTTATTCTTTATGTATATATATTTTTATGTGTAAGAAGTATCTTTCTCAGTCTTTGACCATTTATCTACTACAGATTTTTAATTTTTAAAATATATTTGAATAAACTCATGGTTTTTGTGACATTAATATTTTGCTTGTCATATTTGACAATCCATTCTTTTATTGCTTTAAGTTTCTTTTTTATAGACCTTTCCAATATTTATATCTGAAAACCCTTTATTTAGGGTTCATCTACACCCCTGATAAATATTTTTCATTTTGCTAGTTTTTTAGTCATATGTTTATAAACAATCTCACTCTTTTATCTATCTGGGTTTTACCATTTCATTTTAAATACTTCTAATTATTAGAAAGTTTATAATGCTGTTTATATATATATTTTTAATGCTCTGTTTCAATGTACAATAAAAATAAGGAAGGAGAAGGCAGGGTGTGAAGTTTAAATTTTAAAGAGGTTTTTAACGTATCAGGTGACCTATGGATTGAAAAAGCACAGAAGTTAGTGAATAGAGAAGCTAGTGTTTGGGGAAAAATAATCTAAAGCAGCTCTACCCTTGATTTTATTTCTGCCTTTCTGACTTTGTTCCAAGAAGAGAAATAAAAGCAAGAGAATTGCGAGGAAGATGTTTGGTACCTTATAGTTGGGCATAGATTCTAGAAAAACCAACTAGATATACAATTCTTACTGGTAGTCTAAATGCAGAGAACAGGTCATTTGTCAGAGATAAGAATATTCTGGTCTAGGAAAGTAGAGTGACTGGGAATTCACACCATGGCCTAACAATCAGTAGCTTATTAGTATACAGCTGATCAGCTCTTCCTTAGCGTTGACCACAAGCCTACTTACTTTTTACTATGAAATACTGTTTTGAATTTGAGTTTGAAGACCTTTAAGTACTAGAGTTTCCTGCAATGCCTATTAAAAATGTCTCACCCATATACATGGAATCTCTGGAGATTTGGTCGTGAATCTAAAAAGCAGCCCTGAGTGATTCTTAGGCAACCAAAGTTTGAGTATCAGTTCCTTAAAGGTTGTAATAAAGCAAGGGAGACCAATGCTGCTTAACAAAAAGACCATAACAAAACCACCTTTCTATGCTACCTTGGAAACACAAACATTTAAATAAAAAGCAAAGTCTTTGATGCAATGACAGCATGACATCAACTTTAATGGAGTCTGAGTGAAATCTCAAAAAATGAAAACCATGAAAATGGTTATACCATTTTTAGATTAAGCACTCTCTGTTTTACCATTAATTAAGCATACCTTACTTTTCTTTGCCTTATGCTATCTTTAAAAAATGGACTGAATTTTTTTTATTTCAGTTGATGTGGCCACGTACAATCACAGAAAGGGTATTGGATGAGATGTTTGATACCACTGCATCCCGGTTCCTGGCTGTCTTGGAAGCTCTTTCTGATTCAAAGAGGAGAATACTGCAAACTGGACCTCTTGCTACAGATGAAGTGGAGCTTCGTGATGTTGTCTCAGAATTATTTTTGGCAGGAAAAGAACTTTTATTAAGTAAGTAAGATGTTAAGGTAGTATTTTTGTGGTAGACATGAATAACAAAAAATTTTAGCATGGAAATAAGAAACTGATACAATTTATATTGATCTTGAATTTGGCAACCTTGCTAAAGTAATTGATATTTCAAATAATTATTAGATTTTGGAGTTTTTTTGTGTATACAATTATGTGTGAATAATGACACTTTAATTTTATTTTCAATTCTTAATATTTTATTTTTTAATTTAATTTAATTTTTTGAGGCAAAGTCTTACTATGTCGCCCTTGGTAGAGTGCAGTGGTATCACAGCTCACAGCAACCTCCAACTTTGGGCTTAAGCAATTCTCTTGACTCAGCCGCCCAAGTAGCTGGGACTACAGGCACCCACCACAATGCCCAGCTTTTTTTGTTGTTGTTGTAGTTGTCATTGTTGTTTACCTGGCCCGGACTGGGTTCGAACCTGCCAGCCTCACTGCATGTGGCCACCACTGTAACCACTGTGCTACTAAGGACTGAGCCCACTTCTTAATATTTTAATTTCTTTTTCTTTGTATTTATTATTTCTTGATTTATTGCACTGGCTAGGATCTTCAATAACACATGAAAGTAATTGGTGATGGTAGCAGACATCCTTGTCTCATTTTTAATCTCAGATAGGAAGCTTTCAACAGTTTGCTATTATTTACAATATTTATGAAAGGATCTTTACTAATACTTTTTTTCAGATTAAGGAAGTTTGCTTTATTCCTGGTTTGCTGGGAGTTTTTTATTTGTTCTTACTCTTTTTATTATTATTTTTTTTATTAAGTCATACACACATTTATCATGAATACATTTATGTATATGTGGGGTACAATGTGGTTTTTTTTTATACAATTGGGAGTACTTACATCAAACTAATTAATATAGCTTTTGCCTCCTTTACTTGATTATTGTGTTAAGACATTTATGTTCTATACTTAATAGATTTGACTTATACCCTTGCAATATGCTTCATAGATGTGGCCCCACCATTTACCCTCCCTCTATCAAACCTCTTCCTACCCCAGTTCTTTTTCTTGAATAATTATTTGGTTTTATCAAAAGCTTTATGTGGATTTATTGAGATTTACTGAGTTGAACAAATGGCTTTCTCTTTTATTTCTTACATTGATTGTTTATATAATTTTTAGCCACCCTATATTTTTGTAATAAATCTTATTTGGAGGTACAAATTAGCCTTTGAAAATCAAGTTGCTTTATTTGTTTGCCAACGTTTAACATTTCTGCTTTTCTGTTCTTAAGAGAGATTTTCTTTTCTTCTAACGTCCTTTTTAGGTTTTGCTCTCAGGGTCATGCTACCCTCATAAAATGAGTTAAAAAGAATACTCTCTTTCTCCATTATCCAGAAGAGTTTGTGTTGTGCTGGTGTTATATTTTCCTAAATGTGTGCTTGAATTTACTGGTGAAGACATTTGGACTTTGAATTGTTTTTTGGTGAAAAGGTTTTAAACTATGCATTCAATTTCCCCTGTAGATATAAACTTATTTGGGTTTTATTTTCATTCTCGACCTGTTCCATTTCTGACCTGTGCCAGTTCCCTGTTCTTTAACCTGGTGGTCCCCTGCTCCTGGAAGTCCACCATATTAAGGTTGGATTTACTGTGCACACCAGGTGGGAATAGAGCACTATAGCCCAGAACTCCTGGGCTTAAGCCATACTTCCACCTCGGCCTTCCCAGTAGCTGGGACCACAGGAGTACACCACTGTCTCTGGCTATTTTTATTCATTTAAAACAAATCTATCAGTTTGGTGGATTGTATTTTTCTTGACATTTTAAAATTTTACCTAGTACTTAAACATTTTAATAAAATTATTGATAATATCTCTTTATGATCTTAATGTCCATAGGATTTGTACAGTGTCTCCTTTCTTTACTTCTGACATGGGCCAGTCTGCCTTATCTCTTATTTCATCAGTTTCACAAAGCAGCCACTAATTTCTTTAGTCTTTTCTTTTTTAAAATTTCAGGTTAGTGTAAGGGTACAAATAATTAGGTTATAATATTTGCATTTGCAAGGTAGAGTCCCTTTTGTAGTAGTGTCCTGCACTCAAAGGGTGTGCCATATAGCCTTATGTTGTGCTGATTAAGTAGAAACACACCAATCCTCTCCCCTTTCCCCCCTCTCCCTTGCTTTTATCCCCCCTCCCAACTTGAATTGAATTGAGATTTTCTCTTATGGGGGTGTATATTAGATCATCTACTGTCTTCGTATTAGTATTGAGTACATTGGATGTTTGCTTTTCCATTCTTGTGATACTTTTCTAAGAATGTGTTTCAATTCCATCCAGGTTAATATGAAGCATGTAAAGTCTCCACCTTTTTAAAGGGCTGGATAGTATTCCACAGTATACATATACCACAGTTTGTTAATCCATTTCTTTTTCTTTTTCTTTTTTTTTTTTTTGTTAAATAGGGAGTCTTTTCCCCACTGAATGTTTTTTTTTTTTTTTTTAATTGAATCATAGCTGTGTACATTAGTTCAATCATAGGGTACAGTGTGCGGGCTTCATATACAATCTGAGATATTTTCATCTGCCTGTTTGACATAACATTCATGAGATTTTCTCATTTACTATGTGAAAACATTTTTGTTCTGCATTTAGTAGTTTTCTCCTGACCCTTCAAAGAT
>CAUYON010122408.1:0-12233 GCA_963573935.1 Arctocebus calabarensis | reverse complement strand
CTGTAGCATCACAGCTCACAGCAACCTCCAATTCCTGGGCTCAAGCGAGTCTCTTGCCTCCGCCTCCCAAGTAGCTGGGACTACAGGCGCCCGCCACAACGCCCGGCCATTTTTTGGTTGCAGCCATCATTGTTGTTTGGCAGGCCAGGGCTGGATTCGAACCCGCCAGCTCAGGTGTACGTGGCTGGCGCCTTAGCCCGCTGAGCCACAGGTGCCAAGCCATAAGCTGCTATTTTTTAAGAGGAACAATTACAACAGCAACAACAAAAATGAATACGTGTTTACCATATATTTTTGTATATTCATTCTGTAGTTGCTCACTGATCACTGTTCCAGAAGAAATGTTTTCTATGTCAGTGCCCCTGGCCCCACCTGGTTACTCTATTTCCCTTTGGAGTAGATTTAGTCCAGCAATGAGCTTCAGCATCCCCCCACCTCTATGTACATCCAGTTTGTCTAACTGACAGTCTTCCTTAGTCCCTGTTCCACTTGGTCCCCACCCAACTCCCAACCCTTGACCAAGAGCTAGACCCTGCTGCTCAGGTTCCTTGTGTCTTCTCAGTGATGCTCCACTTCTTGACCAGGACTTAGTGTCCAGTTCTGTCCTTCTGTCAGGTGGGAGCTAGGGTCGGGGAGCTAGGCCCCTCCACCTTGACTAGGCCACATGTAAATGTAAATGTCTGAATATAGGCATGCCTATGGGGTATAGGAAATTGGCTCTAGGTCCTTAGCAAGCCCATTCCCAGCCAAAAGGAAGACCAAAGACATCTCCTGTGGCATCGTACCAAAGCCTGAAGGCAATTTCATTAGGTTTCATCTTCAGTTTGCCTACAAGAATTACCTCCCTTCTTCATACACAGCTCCTTTGTTTCAGAACACATGCAAATTTCTGTTTCTCTGCTTGCCTTTACTTTGAACTATCCTAGCTGATTCCTAAGCCCTCCCTCCAAAGCTCTCCTCTACTCTCTGCTTTCCAACAGTGCCCTCGGGTGGCAGGAATTCTAATTGCAGATAGCAGAGCAGGACTGCCAGAAACCAGTATCCCACAAGCTCCCCTATCACTACAGATGGCAGTCAAGAAAGTTCGTAGGTTACCAACCTATGGTTGGTTCATAGGATACCAACCTTCTCTCCTTCAGGTGCAATTATATCTTGATATCCTAAGCTCCCTGTTTAGGGGAAGGGAGAGGAATCCTTGGGGGAGCCTTTCTGTCTGTGCTTGGATGAAGAGTCTTCTGGCAGGGTTGCTCGAAGCTTTAAGAAGGCCCCCTACTCAGCAACCCTGCCCAGCATGAAAGGCCACCAACAAAATCTGTAAATTCTGCCTGGAATGGGGAGGAATAGCTAGATTATATAGCACAGCTCCTAACCACGAAGCCTTCCAAGACAATTATTTTACCAAGAGGATAGAATTAGGGCTGGTAATGTGTCTACATTTTCTTAGGACTTCTGCTGCCAACTCTCACCCCTCTTTATCCTGGTCCAAGAAAGGTGTATTTTATGTTTTGGTGGGATTCTAAGAAGCTGTGTCTTGCCATTAGTTTCAGTAGTCATCTATGAAGAAGCATTCTGCAGCTTTGTTCAGCAGGCCTGGTTTCTGTAGGCTGTGCCATTGCATGTGAATGCTGCTGAAATATTTCCCTATGGGGGACCTTGTGACTCCAGTGACCATTCCCAGAAAGCTGTGCACACAGTACATCGATAGCCTGCTACTCTGCCTAAAGTGGTTGAGTACTAAAGTAGCCTAGTAGTTGAGTTGATCTTTTCTACCTGGAGACCCATGACCTTTGCAAGGCTCTGATCTCTCCATTATGCTATTTTCCCTCCCTCTGTACCTCCCTCCCTTTCTTCCTCCCTCCTTCCTTCCCTCCGCCCCTGGCTAATTTTTGGTACAGACAGGTTTTCCCTTTTGCTCAGGCTGCTCTCAAACTGCTGGCCTCAAGAGATCCTCCTGCCTCAGCCTCCCAGAGTGTTAACATTACAGGCGTGAGCCATATGCATAGCCTATTTTCTATTTTTCAAAGAGATAGGGTCTCACTCTTGCTGAGGCTCATCTCAAACTCCTGACCTTAAGTAATATTCCTGCCTCAGCCTCCTACGCTGCTAGGATTACAGGCATGAGCCATTGAGCCCAGCCAAAAATTCATTTTTAATGAGAACATTTTTCTGTTTAACTTGACACTAATTTTTTTTTTTTTTAAGAGACAGAGTCTCACTTTGTCATCCTCGATACAGTGCTTTGGCATCACAGCTCACAGCAACCTCCAACTCTTGGGCTTAAGCAATTCTCTTGCCTCAGCCTTCTGAGTAGCTGGGACCACAGGCGCCCCCCACAACGCTTGGCTATTTTTTTGTTGCAGTTTGGCCGGGGCCAGTTTTGAACCTGCCACCCTCAGTATATGGGACTGGCACCCTACTCACTGAGCCACAGGCGCCGCCCTACAGTAATATTTTTTAATTTTAGTGGATGTTAAAATTTTTATCATGAAAGAATTTTGAAAATTATATATATTTTTTAAAGTGTGTTAAAAGGTCAAATGGAACTAAAAGCATATAAAGAGCCACCAGCTCACCCCTTCTACTTTCACTCTCTCCAGTTCCGCTCACCAGAGGCAACTCTTTTTGGCTCTATTTCTTCTGGCATTTGCATATCTCTATATTTCTAATTTATGCATATATTGCTACCTGTTGACTCATTACTTTTATTTATTTATTTATTTAAACAGTCTCACTTTGTCAGTCTCAGTAGAGTGCTGTGACTTCATAGCTCACAGCAACCTCAAACTCTTGGGCTCAAGTGATCCTCTTATCTCAGCCTCCCAAGTAGCTGGGACTACAGACACCAGCCACTAGTCTTGCTCTTGCTCAGGTTGGTCTCAAACTCCTGAGCTCAAGCAATCCACCTGCCTTAGCCTCCCAGAGTGCTAGGATTACAGGTGCCAGCCACCTCACCTGGACTTGACTAGTGAATTTTAAACCTTATCTGTTGCAGCCCATATAGCCTATGGCTAGGAGGAATAAGAGTTATAAGAAATATCGGTGGCACCTGTGGCTCAGTGGGTGGGGCGCCAGCCCCATATGCCAAGGGTGGCAGGTTCGAGCCCAACCCCAACCAAACTGCAATAAAAAAGAACCCCTTTAAAAAAAAAAAAAAAGCCTCAGCGCCTGTGGCTCAACGGGCTAAAGCGCCAGCCACGTACACCTGAGCTGGTGGGTTTGAATCCAGCCCAGGCCCATCAAACAACAATGCCGGCTGCAACCAAAAAATGGCTGGGCGTTGTGGCAGGCGCCTGTAGTCCCAGTTACTTGGGAGGCGGAGGAGGCAAGAGACTCTCTTGAGCCCAGGAATTGGAGGTTGCTGTGAACTGTGATGCCATAGCACTCTATCCAGGGTGACAGCTTGAGGCTCTGTCTCAAAAAAAAAAGAAAAAGAAATATCTGCATAGCTCAATAATGGAACACCTTGGTGGAAAAGGCATGGAGAGGGATTTAGCTCTAACAAGCATGAGTGCTCGCAAGATGAGAGCAGTGGTGAATTGGCAGTCTCTACCGTGGTGTTGAGAAGCAAGAGATCAGCCTTAAATTAGGCTGGAGGAGAAGGCAGTCAAGGAGCATGCGCGTTCTGTCAGGGGCTCCGCTTAGTCTGATTCTGTCTCCTCTCCTGCTTGCAGAACGCCAGCATGGCGTCTCCATGCTGAAGATTACCAATCTTTGCTAAAAACTAAGATCCGTCTATTCTAAGAAGACTGCTTTATTCTCTCTAAGACTCTCGCTCTCTCCAGCTAAAGTAGATAGCCCTCAGGCACCTAAAGGAAACTGTACCTGAGCAAGGTAACTTAGCGGTCCGTGTCGGGAACCTAGTTAAGCTTGGACCCGGCCAGTCCTGGGCCCTGGCAAGTGGTGTCAAAAGTGACATGTGACATTTATCAATCAATTTCTTCTTACCTATCCTCCCAGTGTGGTTATGTTTTAATTTTGGGTTAGATCAAAATGCAATTTTATATGATTTTGCCTATGCAAATATTATCTATAGCTAAGCATTGTAGCACATTTTTATTCTTCATTTTTTACTTTTTGTTTTTCCTGAAGTAAATAATTGCCTTTCATTTTATAATTTCTGTGCTAGCCAAAGTGGTTCATGTCTGCAATCCCAGCAGGTATGAGATGGGAAGAATGCTTGAGGCCAGGGGCTCAACACCAGCCTGGGTAACATAGCAAGACCCCATCTCTATTAAAAAAAGAAATTCTTGATTTTCTTTTTAATTCCTGATAATTCCCACTCTTTACATTTTTCTCTCCATATAATTTGCCGTAAGGACAGTTCTATCAGATAATTTATTAGTTCCAATTAATTTTCCCAAAGCCATTCTCTCTAAACATCTCAATTCTTTTTCTTTTCTCTTCTGTTCTCTTTTGTTTTTGTTTTTGGAGACAGAGCAGAGTCTCACTGTGTTACACTGGGCTAGAGCGCCATGGCATCAGCATAGCTCACAGTCCTTGAACTCCTGAGTTCAGGCAATCCTCCTGCCTTAGCCTCCCTAGTAGCTGGAATTATAGGTGCTGGCCATGATGTCTAGCTAATTTTTTTTTTCTTACTTTTAGTACAGACGGGAGTCTCACTCTTTCTCAGGCTGGTCTTGAACTCCTGAACTCAAGCAATCCTCTCACCTCAACGTACCAGAGTGCTAGGATTATAGGTGTGAGCCACGTTGCCCGGCCTCAATTCTTTTTCTATCTGAACTCTTCAGATCTGCTACTTAACTGCCTTCCTGAGATTCATTTGCCACTATCGTAGGAGTTTACTTCGTCATTTCTTAGTTCATTCTTGTTCTATTTCCTATTTCCTACTGTAGCATATCTCCAGTAGTTTTCTGACAAAGAGTACATGAATGGTAATTTTTTGGAGATCTTTCCTGTCTGAAAATGTTTTTATTCGAGCCTCATACTTGATTTGTACTTGGCCAGGGAATATAATTTTGAAGACAGTGCTCTATTGTCTTTTTTTAAAAAGTGAAATATAATTCACATACCATAAATTTCACCATTTTAAAGTATACAATTCAGTGATTTTGAATGTATACTCCAAGCTATACAATCATCACCACTATCTAATTTTATTTATTTTTTTTCACTATCTAATTTTAGAGTATTTTCATCACCCCCAAAAGAAACTCTGTACCCATTAGTGATCACTCCCCCTTATGACTCCCCTTATCCTCTGGCAACCACTAATCCAGCTTTTGTCTCTATGAATTTGCTTATTTCATAAAAATGAAATCATACAACAGGTGGCCTTTTGTGTCTAGCTTCTTTCACTTAGCATAAAGTCTTTAAGGTTCATCTATGTTCTAGCTTGTTTCAGTGTTTTTTTATGGCTGAATAATATTCCAATATATGGATATACCATATTAGGTTTGTTCCAGATCAGGTGACGGACCTGTGGATAGTTATCTCTACTCTTGGCTATTGTGATTATGCCTCTATGAACATTTGCTTACAGTTTTTGTGTGAACAGATTTGTTCAATTCCCTTGGTATTACATTAATTTTAGGAGTGGAGTGGCTGGGTCTTCAGGTATGTTTAATTTTGGGGGGGAAATGGCTCCATTGTCATCTAACTTCTAAGATTGCTGTTGAGACGTCTGAAGCCCTTCTGATTTCTCATTCTGTGCATGTGATCTTTTGGTTTAATTTTCTTCTCTTGTGAAGCTGTGGAATCATACCTTTTTCCCTGAGGTTGTGAAATGTTCATAATTATATACTTTAATATCAGTCTGTTTTCCCCAATTGATCTGGGTACTCGCTGGGGTTTTTCATTTGTGAAATTCAAGTCCTTAAGTACTGGACGATCTCCTCCATGGCATCAGTGTTACTACTTATGTCTGTACAATTTGTACACTGCACAAAGGTACCCTGCTGAGGAGGTGGGTGGAGGCCAAAATGTATCCCAGGTTCTATTCACTAAACTGTGTCTCAGCTTGAAGCTACGTCTGCTTGAAGAAGGATGATCATCTTTTTCTGCTTACCAATCTGTGTGCCCACAGAGTGAGTAAATTTACCCACAGTAGGTGCCTTTTTTCTCATTTACACAAAGGCGACCTATAAGGCTGGTAGTGGCCCTGACCTCCCTTTTCTGTGTTCCTTCTTGGCAGTTATTACTCAGACATTGGATCTCCTAGTATTCAGTCTTCAAAATCCTTTTATTTTCTCTCCTATCTTCAGTCTTTTTGTCTTTTCTGCACTTTCCAAGAAATTCTCCCGAGTTTATCTTCTAATCCTATTGCTTTCTATTTGTTTCTGCATGTTTTAATTTCTAAGAGCTCTTGTTGTTCTCCAAATTATTTTCTTTTTATAGCATTTTGTTAAGATTTCATCTTATTTCTCTGAGGATCTTAGTGTGAATTATTTTCTTGAAGTTTTCTTCTCCTCGTTTCTACTTTTTCTTTCTGTTTTAGTGTTTTGTTCTCTGTGTCTCATGGTAGAGGTTTTCATCATAGCCAAGCACAGTGGCTCATGCCTGTAATCCTGACACTTTGGGAGGTCAAGGTGGGAGAATCACTTGAACCTAAGAGTTCAAGGCTGCAGTAAGTCATGACAGAGTGAGACCCTGTCTCTAAAACAAGTAATATAAATTTTAAAATAAGAAAAGAAGAAAAAATTATAGAAGAGGCTTTACTCAGACAACTGGTAATCATGGTTGTTTATTTTGGGGGTAAGAGGCCAGGCACAGGGCTCATGCTAGTAATTGGAGCACTTTAGAGGTCAAGAAGAGGAGATTAATTGAGGCTAGGAGTTCAAGGCCAGTCTGTGTCTTTACAAATTTTTTTTATCTGGGTGTGCATCTGTAGTCCCAGCTACTTGGGAATCCATGGTGGTAAGATCATTCAAGGTTAAGTGAGCTTATGATCACATCACTGCACTCCATCCTGTGCGACAGAGTGAGAGTCTGTCTCTAAATAAAATGATTAATTAAAATTGGAATTTTTTTTGAGACAGAGTCTTACTCTGTCACCCTGGGTCAAGTACCATGGCATCCTTATAGCTCACAGCAACCTCAAACTCTCAGGCTCAAGTGGTCCCTCAGCCTCCTGAGTAGCTGGGACTGTAGGTACCCGCCATACCCAGCTAGTTTTTTCTGTTTCTAGTAGAGATTGGGTCTCGCTCTTGCTCAGGCTGGTTTAGAACTCCTGAGCTCAAGGGATCTTGGCATCCCAGAGTGCCAGGATTACAGGCGTGAGCCACCACAAACGAGTCTAAAATTTTAATTTTTTTTTTTTTTTTGAGACAGAGTCTCAAGCTGTTGCCCTGGGTAGAGTGCCGTGGCATCACAGCTCACAGCAACCTCAAACTCCTGGGCCCAAGCAATTCTCTTGCCTCAGCCTCCCAAGTAGCTGGGACTACAGGCGCCTGCCACAGAGCCCTCCTACTTTTTGGTTGTAGTTGTCATTGTTATTTGGCAGGCCTGGGCTGGTTTTGAACCCACCAGCTCCCATGTATGTGGCTAGCACCCTAGCCACTGAGCTACAGGCACTGAGCCCTAAAATTTTAATTTTTAAAAGGTGACTATGTAAAGACTTGAAGGAAGTAAAGGAATCAGCCATATTCTGTCTGACAATTAAGTTCTGGACTTGTCCTAGAAAAAGTGTTACACATCGCAATGCCGAATATCACAATGGTCACCTTCAAAGTACTCCCCTTAGGAAGCTAAGTACTGATGCCAGTGCCTAGTCTACCCTTCAAAGTAAGTTTAGAACTCTTTTTCTGGAAAGATCGTCACACAAAAACATGCAAAAACAATAATGAAAGCCACTTGGCAAGACACCACCACATATCTACAGAAACATAGCTGTGAGACACTGATATACCAAAGTTATGAGGCCAGGTGCAGTGGCTCACACCTGTAATCCTAGCATTTTGGGAGGCCCTGGTGGGTGGATTGCCTGAGATCATAGGTTCAAGACCAGCCTGAGCAAGAGCGAGACCCTGTCTCTAAAACATAGCCGGGCGTTATGGCAGGTGCCTGTAGTTCCTTAGGATTTTAGGTTGTGGCAATATTGAATGAATGTTCCTTATCTAAAAAAGGATTGTTCCACCAGGCACAGTGGCTCATGCCTGTAATCCCAGCACTCTGGGAGGCTGAATCGGGTGGATTGTCTGAGCTCAAGAGTTTGAGACCTGCCTGAGCAAGAGCAAGACCCCATCTCCAAAAAAAAAAAAAAAAATAGCCAGGCGTTGTGGCAGGCACCCGTAGTCTCAAACTACTGGGGAGGCTGAGGTAAGAAGATTGCTTGTGCCCAAGAGTTTGGTGTTGCTGTGAGCTCTGACACTACAGCACTCTACCAAGGGCAACAAAGTGAGATTCTGTCTCAAAAAAAATTATCCATTTTATTTCTTTCATACTTTAACTTGATTATCTCCCAAGTAGGGTATAAGAAGCCCAGAAGATTTTTAAAAACTATCCTTTGGGGTGCAAGGAAAATACCACAGGACTTTTATTTATAATGGTTTTAACTCACCATTGTCTAATTTCTATTTTTGTTGGTGTTTTAAAATAAATACTTTACAAATAAACATACACGTATTGGTGTACATGCTCAACATTCATTACTGATAGAGGTCCATGAGCAAAGAATTTGGAGGCCATGGCATTAAACTATGGATTTCTGTGAAGATGAATTGCACTGATTTCAATTCACACATGATTTTATTTATAGCTAAATGATGAGGAGACCTGCTACATGTGACATTGTACAGAAATTATGCTTGCAATAGGAATGAAAGTAATGTAGCTGCCAGAACTCAGCACTCATCCCCGAACAAACCTCCACCCTAACTTTGATAATTCAAGAAAAATACATTTTTACCTCTGCATTGAACACTGATTCTTCCCTGATGGCCTGGTAGGCACTACTCTACAGTGCCTTGGAGACCATATTAATTTTTTTTTACCACATTAACAATGACATTAAGTGCCTAGCTGCCATGGCAAATATGAGTTCTCCTGCCTTCATAAAAACTGATAGGAATACACATACCCTTTTAAGTATGTATTGTTGCATGGACTTTCAGTTCACTGTGTGTGGCTATAATGTTATTGAGTAACTTAGGGTCTGTGAAGCAATCAAAATAAGAGAACTGAAACTAAGAGAACTAGAGATTAAGGAGAGGTGCTTTCAGCAAAGGCTGCTGACCTTGGCTTAGTTGTTAGTTGAAAGAGGCAAGGTATACGTTAGCTTTTTCTTAATTTTTTTTTTGAGACAAAGTCTCACTTTGTCACCCTTGATAGAGTGCTATGGTGTCATGGCTCACAGCAACCTCAAACTCTAGGGCTCAAGAGATCTTCCTGCCTCATCCTCCTGAGTAGCTTGGACTACAGGTGCCTGCCACAGTACCCAGCTAGTTTTTAGAGAGGGGTCTCACACTTGCTCAGACTGGTCTGGAACTCCTGACCTCAAGCAATCCATTCACCTCTTCTTTCAGAGCACTAGGATTACAGGCATGAGCCATGGTGCCGGCCTAACTTTTGTACTTAAAGCTCGATTATTTCATTCTTTTTGCTTTGCCTATCTTTAGTAATTGTCATTTCTAAAGGATTCAACTTAATTAATACAGTGTTAAGCAGGGATCCATAAATGGAGTTTTAATTTAGAGATATCCTATTATAGCTCAATGTTTCCAGCATAATGAATTCCCTGTATGATTATAATTTTGATTAAACTAGAACCTACAAAAATACTGTAATAAGCCATACGCAGGGGCTCACGCCTATAATCCTAGCACTCTCAGAGGCCAAAGCAGGAGGATCCCTTGAGGAATTCAAGACCAGCCCGAGCAATAGAAAAATTAGCCAGGTTGTTTTTTTTGGGGGGAAGCATCTGTAGTCCCACCTACTCAGGAGGTGGATCGTTTTGAGCCCAGAAATTTGACCTTGCTGTGAGTAGGCAGACACCATGGCATTGGCAGCAGAGTAAGACTCTGTCTCAAAAAACAAAACAAACAAAAAAACTGTAGTAAATGTTTTCGACGCCTGTGGCTCAGCGAGTAGGGCGCCGGCCCCATATACCGAGGGTGGTGGGTTCAAACCCAGCCCCCGGTCAAACTGCATCAAAAAATAGCCGGGCGTTGTGGTGAGTGCCTGTAGTCCCAGCTACTCGGGAGGCTGAGGCAAGAGAATCACCTAAGCCCAGAAGGTGGAGGTTGCTGTGAGCTGTGACTGCACAGCACTCTACCAAGGGTGACAAAGTGAGACTTTGTCTCTTCCAAAAAAAAAAAAAGTTTCTTAATTAAACCGGCTGCAAATAGATCCAAAGTTTGACCCAGTAATCTCTATAGCATAAATGTATTCAAATAATTTACAACAGTTAAATAATTTACTATAGGTTTATGACCATATCCTTTACCAAGGCAAAGCAAAAAAGCATACTTTTATGGTTACAGAAAAAATAAAAGTCCATTTGCACGAAAATACAGTACGAAGTCGCTGCAACGGTCTGAGATTTACCTCCCACAAGAGGGCAGTAGCGCTCAGCCATTAATGGGGACACCACTGAGCAACCCAGGCGTCTAGAGGGGAATCATTCGAGCCCATTGTTAACGCATCAGTCTCTGGAAGGGACGGGGACACAGGAACCACCGCGCAGACGCCGTCGGAGCTTCTGCCCCTGTAACAATAAGACAGGAAATAAGCAACTGGGTCTTGCGAAAGGGAGCGGCCTCGCTTCCCGTCCTCGTGTCCCCGCGTCACCATGGAGATGGGATGGTTTAATAATGGCTGCAGACAGGGGTCTGTTCGTTCGGATGTTCAGATAAGAACACTGTGGAACACAGAGGTCTTTACTGGGGATTCGGCGAGGGCAGAACTGTTTGGTCTCAGAAAATTAGGACTGGTTTAGGGGTGTCCTAGGGTGAATTTTATTTTACTTTAATTCATAACGTTGGCACACCATGGTAATTAAAGCAATCCTTAGAAACCTGTATCATTACCTCGTGAAGTTTCCAGGAAGCTAATTCGTAGAAAGAAGGGTCAATTACAACAAAAGCACCCTCAGTAATGTATTATTTTCAGTAATGTATATTGATTGGTTTAGTAGTACCCAGAAAACAGATGAATCAAGTATTTTTAATGTGCTCTCATGCCCAGCATCTGTTTGGTTTTGTTTTTATTTTTTGAAGCAGATATTTCATTATGGAAGTAATTATAATGTAGTTACCAAGTACCAGCCACTAACCATGTATAATAACAAGGGTTTTACATTCACTGTTTTATTTATTTCTTATTTTTTATTTTTTTATTGTTGGGGATTCATTGACGGTACAAGAAACCAGGTTATACTGAAGTCTTATTTTTGTTTTGAGATTTTGAATTTTTTAATTATTGCAGGTACATAATGGTTGTACATGTGATATTTTGGTGTTTTTGTTTTTATTAATAATTGTCACTAATATTACTGAGCTATAATCTGGAAAGACTTCTAGTATTTGAAAAACTGAATTCAATTACTCCTTAATCTAATGTTTCAATTCAACATTTATGGAACACTTAGAATTGAGTGAGAAAAAACAGCACCTCTGTGTCTATGTGTGTGTGTTTTAAAACAAACAGAATTGGCTTGGTGTCTGTGGCTCAACGGGCTAAGGCACCAGCCACATAAATCTGAGCTGGTGGGTTCGACTCCAGCCTGGGCCCACCAAACAACAATGGTGGCTGCAACCAAAAAATGGCCGGGCGTTGTGGCAGGCCCTGTAGTCCCAGCTACTTGGGAGGCAGAGGCAGGAGACTCTCTTGAGCCCAGGAATTGGAGGTTGCTGTGAGCCGTGATGCCACAGCACTCTACCTAGGGTGACAGCTTGAGGCTCTGTCTCAAAAAAAACAAAACAACCCAGAATTTTAGAAAAATAATTGTTTCCACATGTTTTAAAATCAACTTCAAATAAAAATTGAGAATTGTGAATGTTGTCCACATTGTATGAGCCTTTCCTATCTCACATGATACCTTTGTTGTAAATGGTCCTTCGAAACAGGAAAGTTTAACCTAATTCAGGGAACCCTATTCCTGTGTGTTGATAAAAGACAGGAAAATAAAGTATGTTCTATTTTTTTTTTTTTTTGAGACAGAGCCTCAAGCTGTCACCCTGGATAGAGTGCTATGGCATCACAGCTCACAGCAACCTCCAATTCCTGAGCTCAAGCGAGTCTCTTGCCTCCGCCTCCCAAGTAGCTGGGACTACAGGCGC